>APFE031595351.1:0-22687 GCA_000404065.3 Pinus taeda | reverse complement strand
ACAAGGACCATACTTTTCCACAAACTCTTGATTCTAAAATTCCTACAATTGTAGAGTCATAGAGGCCCAAAATTAATTACCAAGATATAATGGGAATTTCTACCTCCCTTCATTCAACTATATTCCTATCCTCACCTACCCACTTAGACAATTTTGGAGTATTTAGCAAGCTATTCATAAAAATCGTAGATCTAAAAAATCTTTTTCTAGGAAATAACCATAAGAGAAAATTTGATGTATAAGATGAGCCTCGTAAGGAAAATAATAAAATAATAGGAAATATAATAAAATAAGAGTTAAGTGTTTTTAAAGGAAAAGAAAGAAAAATAATTTCAAGTGTGCGAATTTATTGGATGCATAATTAGATTTCACATCCAATGTGTGCCCACTCTACATATTTTTGAATACGGCCACATACTTTGAGTAAACTCAAGAAACACATTTTTCATGTATTTTTTATTTTTCTTGATGTGGGTCTACTAAAAAGTATGTAGACTAGGCACTAATTGGATGTGGAATATAATCCTACACTCAACAAGTTTCCAAAGTTGAAATTTGAGAAAAAAAATTGATACAAAAAAATAGATTTTCTCTTTTCTCTCAAAAACATATTTTCCCCTAGGGATGACATCATCATTTTGAATCCTAATTTCTCTTTTAAACTTCATTTTATTAGTACAATATTCCTTTTTAGGCTGATTTTTGACGTCAAAATTCCGCTATGCAACAAACTTTGACCCCTCACTCGAGGCAAGTTCCTCCTTTTCTAATCTGTCACAAGGTAATAGTTCATTCCTAAGAAATTGTATTGGCCTTTCCATTTCTAACATCTCAATTAACTTGGGGTGAAATTGAGCTTAAGGTAAAAACAAACTAGCGTCATAATATAGATATTCGGTGAAATAAATTATTCCATCTTACTCATTAAACCCAAAATCAATTTTCGAAGCATTTCGAAGTAAAAATTGCCCCTCTTGTACTCCTAAGGAATTAGGTCTATGCATGCCATCATCATTGAATAAGAGTGGCTTTGCTTGGGTATGGTTTATATCATATAATTAATATTATTCCAAGTTTTTCTCGACATTTGACCTAGGTTAGTGTGGGTCAAGGTAGTTTTTATGGATCAAAATATTATATCTATTTTTTGTATTCTATGAAACTATTTTGGTTTGAAATAATGCACATAGATATGTAGGTGATATTCAATAAAAAACATATAATTTATTATAAAATCTTGTAAATATTATTAATGTATTCATATTGATGTAAAAAATGATGAATTATTCACCAAGGGTGAATACTATTTTGAAAAAGGGGGAAACAATACCCATTTAAATTTCACCTTTAAAAATACCCCAATGTGGGTGTTAAGAAACATAAGCCTACACAAGATGTTGGCATTATGACACAGGTTTGGCTCTATGACATAGGTGTTGTCCTTAATGGCAACTCACTCAAATGGCAGATCAGAGTTCAGGCTCTTAGAATGAAAGAACATGAGGTATACACAGGTTCCTTGTAACAAAGGTGCATATACGTATGCACGCTCTTTCATGCAAAGAAAAGCGCGTACATGTGGGAAAACTTATGGTTGGTCCATGGTATTTAGTCCGAAATATTTGAACCTATGGTTTTGGTCCTTGGTATTACATCCAAAGTGTTGAACCCAGGTATTAGGTCCCTAGTATTGGTTCTATAATGGTTTTGGACCATGGTTTGAGTAAGGCCTAAGGCTATAAAAGGGAAAGGAAATCATTTGGCAAGGGTATCGACTCAAGTGTTGAATATCTTATGAGGAGCAAGATCTAGAATACTGGTGATTAGCTTATGGTGCATAGCTGGATCTGAATCAAGGAGGAACTTGAGTGTTACAAGATGGATAAGTCCTATTGAAGGGTCAAATCTCAAGACTTGAATTGTAGTATCTTTGTGTGATTCTGATCTATTATATTTGACGCATGAATTGATCTACGAATCTGATAATCTGGGTATAATTTATGCTTGAATACTTGAAAAGGGAAAACTATCTTTCATAGATCTATACATAGGTTTGGCGCATCAAAGGTGCGTATACACGTTGTTTCAGTAATTCAAAGAACCGTGTACACAGGTTTGCTGACATACAGAAGCGTGTGCACACAGGTTCCTCATTTTGAAGTGGAGTACGTCTCATAAAATATGTTTTAGCTACTTTGGTTTATTGCTGCAGTATTCTAGGTTCAAGATTGGTGTCTGGTCACTGTTATTATCTGGTTATAGAATTCAGAGAAGTGATTGTTTGATTTATTATTGTGTTGTACAAAGAAGATTGGTTGATGCAGATATACTTGATGTTTGATTAATGTTATTCATGGATCCAATCCGAAAATTTATGAAACGTGGTCCCTAGAAGAAAAGAGAAGGTTGTATCCTTTTGTAGGTTAGCACCTACGTACTAGTACCTCAGCTAGTAGAAGAGCTAAGGGGGTTGTAGTTCCCTTCCAGAAGAAGCTGGAGAACGAGAGAAGGTTGTAGCCTTTTGCAATTGCAGCCTGCATACTGGTATAAGACTGCACTAGTACACAATCATTGTAAAAAGAAGTTTCTAATTAAAGGAAGATAGAGACAAATTACAGCAGGTGGTTTTCACCCACATTGGGTTTCCACCTTATATCTTGTGTTCTTGTGTGTGACTGTCTGCATTATTTTTCTGTTCTTGGTTAATGCTTATATGGTTCTGACATCAACATCTGAATAATAATTAAATTATAAGTTATACACTAGTTTCCTTAACTGAAGTTGTGTATATATGCTGGTTTCATTAACCTAAGTAGCGTATACAAATCTGTGTATGAATTGAAAAATAATTGACCTAATAATATTGATTCACCCCCCTCTTACTATTATTTCCAACAATTGGAATCAGAGCAGGTCCTTCAGAAGAAGCTTGATCACTTGAAGGAAGATCTATCATCATGAGCAACTACGAAAAGGAGGCATCGATTAGGCCACCAATTTTTGACGGGAGCAACTTTGTCTTTTGGAAGGTAAGAATCACAGCCTATCTTCAATCTCTTGGTACATAAGTCTGGGATATCATAGAAACAGGATACACATTTCCATCAACAACTCCTACAGATATGGCTGGTAAAAAGCAGTATGAAACGAATTCCAAGGCTATCAATACTTTAATAGGGAGTCTATCTCAATCAAAATTCGTCAAGGTTATGCAGCTCAAAACCGCAAAATAAATATGGGACAAGATCGTTCTGAGCTATGAAGGAGATGATTAGGTAAAACGAGCTAAACTACAAACTCTCAAAATTCAATGTGAAAATCTCAGAATGCAATGATGAAAGCGTGGCTAACTATTTCCTACATATAGATGAGATTGTTAATTGTATTAAAAACTTGGGTGAAAAATAAAAGAAGTTGTTTTGGTTGAAAAGGTTCTAAGATCTTTGTTTCCTAAGTTTGATTCAAAATTTTTTGCCATAGAAGAAAAGTAGAACCTATAGAGCATTACCATGTCACAGCTGCACGGATCCTAACTGCTTACGAAATGAGAAGAGGTGGACCATCAGATAGGAGAGAATCTGCATTCAAAGCCTCAGGAAAACGAGATCACAATGAGTCAGGACGTGTCAGAAGAAGAGGAAGAATCAAATTTTGTCAAGAACCTTCAACGGGGAACTGGAAGATTCAGAGGTAAGCTTCCTTTCAAATGCTTTTCTTGTGGAAGAGTCGGTCACTATGCTGCCAAGTGTCTTCATAAAGATAAAGGTAAGGAACCAATTAGATGGAACAAAAAATAGAATGTAAGTAAAAAGAGCTATTATACTCATGAAGATAGTGATGGAATTTCAAATAGTGATGAAGATGAACAAGGTAATGATGATAGACTTTTGATGGCCTTTGAAGATGATGATTTCTTGGATGCTATAAATGAATAAGATCTTTATGAAGAAATTTCTAAACTTAAAATTTGTTTAGAAGAAAGAATATGATCATAGATACTCTGACATTCCAACTTGCTAAAAGAGACAAACACAATGAAGATTTAGAATGTGAAATTGTGGGACTTAGAAAAGAAATTGAGAAAACAAAAGCCCTTAATCTTAGATTTGCTAAAGGATATGAAACTTTAGATGAAATTATCAAAGTGCAGCGTTCTCCTCTAATCAAGACAGGTATTGAATATTTTGAAGAAGCGTCTCAAGCACAGAAGCAGGCACAAAAGCCATCCACCTCCAAAAGCTATCTTGATGTAGCAAGGAAAAATGAACAGGTTGACAATCGACAAAAAAAGCATAATGCAGATCACCAGGTAAGTCAGGGACAATTTTCTTCAAGAATGAATAAAGATTACCAAGTAAACCGGGGGAAATCTGCTTCGAGGATGAACAAAAGCTTCAACCAACCACAAGTAAATCATTCTCAATTTGCCTCAAGAATGGATGTCAATAGAAACTATAATCATTTGGTTCGTAGGTTTGATAATCACAGGAATTTTTTCAATGGCCAATGTTTCTCTTGTCATAACTTTGCTCACAAAGCTGCTCAATGTGTTGCCTATAAGACCATCATGACTAGGAAGCTCAAAAACAAAGGAGTATGACTGGGTTCATGAAAAGGACCTACAATAACTTTTCTGCTCTTGAAAATGAAATAGAATGTTTTATTTGTAACAAATTCGGTCCTGAAGATTCGGAATGCAGGAGTAGGTTTCGACAAACAACTCAGAAGGAGAAAGCTTCAGTTAGTCCGAAAACATGGAGAAAGGAAGAACCACAACTAGAAAGATCTGGGATAGCCTTATATGCAGAAGGATAGGAAAATCAGTGGTACATCGAGAGTGGATGCTAGAAACATATCACAGGTGATAAGGAAAAACTTCAGTCATATAGTGCCTTAGAAAACGAAAAGAAGGTCTCATTTGGAAATGACACCCCGACATTCATAAAAGGTAAAGGTTCTATTCGTTTGAAAGAGAAGGTCAAAACTAGAAATGTTATGTATGTTGATGGCTTAAAGCATAATCTATTGAGTGTCAGTCAAATGTGTGATCAAGGAATTGAGGTAATATTTTGATCAAATGGATGTATTGTTTGTGAGCTTGATACAAGAAAAACAGTGATCAAAGGCATAAGAACTCCAAATAATTTATACGTACTCAAAGGAGGACAACAACAATGCTATCTAAGCAAGAATGATGAACACTAGCCGCGGCACAGAATATTGGGGCATCTAAGCTTCTCTCAGATAAGGAAAGCATGCAAATATCAGGTGGTTCATGATCTCCTTGACATTAGAAATGCAGACAATACAATATGCAAATCATGTCAGTTCGGTAAACAAACCAAAAATAATTTCCCTAAGATGGAAGGATCAGCTAGCAGGCCACTTGAACTTGTCCATACTGATATATGTGGTCCAGCTAGGAAGAGGTCACCTCGAGGAGAAGAGTACTTCATATTGTTCATTGACGACTTTTCAAGGATGTGTTGGATAGGACTTATGAAGTATAAATATGAAGCTTTCGAAAAGTGTAAAGCATTCAAAGCCTTGGTTGAAAATGAATCAGATTGCAGAATCAAATGCCTCAGGTCTGATCGAGGAGGAGAATTTACCTCGGATGAAGTTTTCGATTTTTGTGAAGAACATGGGATAATAAGAGAATTTTCTACTGCAAGGACTCCTAAGTAAAATGGAGTAGTGGAAAGGATGAATAGAACGGTTCAACACATGGCTCGTGCTATGCTTGATGAGTCTGGAACTCCCGCAACCTTCTGGGGTGAAGCCGCTTTTGCTGCAGTTACTATTCTCAACAAGACAAACGTCCAGGTAAACAACACTCAGACTCCTCATGAACTTTGGTATGGTAAGACTCCCACGGTAAAATACTTCAAAATTTTTGGAAGCAAATGCTACATCAAAAGGAATGATGAAAATCTTGGCAAGTTTGAACCTAGAGTAGACGAAGGCATTCTCCTTGGTTACTCTCCCCACAGCAAAGCATATAAGTGTTACAATAAAAGACTTGGAAAAATTGTTGAAAGTATTGATGTAGTGGTTGATGAAGAAGGAAACACTCCAAGGCAAGTAAAATCTGAAGATTTTGAAGATGATGATGACTATCCTTCAACATCAAATCAGATTCATGATGAAGAAGAAACCCATGAGGCACCAGAAGAATAGATAAGGATAGAAGAAAAGACTCCATCTAGATATGTCCAAAAGAATCATCCAAAGACTCAAATTTTGGGACAGAAAGAGGCAGGTGTACAAACAAGAAGAAGTATTTCTGAAGCTTCAAGCTATCTAGCATTGCTCTCCTCCACTGAGCCACAAAATGTAAGAGAAGCATGTAAAGACGAATGCTGGGTCAAGGCCATGGATGAAGAACTTGAGCAGATTGAAAAAAATAACACTTGGGAGTTGGTCCCTAGACCAAAAGATAAGAATGTAATAGGGACAAAATGGATATTCAAAAATAAGCTAAATGAAAATGGAGTAGTCATTAGAAACAAGGCCAGACTTGTTTGTAAAGGGTATGCACAACAAGAAGGTATTGACTTTGAAGAAACTTTTGCACCAATTGCTAGACTAGAGGCTATAAGAATGTTCATTGCTCTCTCTAGCTTTCAAAATTGAGTTCAAAGTATTTCAAATGGATGTGAAATTTGCTTTTTTAAAAGGGGACTTAGAAGAAGAAGTGTATATTGAGGAACCAGATGGATTTATCCTTGGAAATGATCCAAAACTTGTATGCAGACTTAAGAAGGCACTCTATGGTCTTAAACATGCTCTAAGGGCTTGGTACTAACGTCTAGACAAATACCTCCATCAACAAGGTTTCTCAAAAGGATCAGCAGATAGCAATCTATATATAAAAATTGATAATGATAAATTGATAATACTTGTTGTATATGTTGATGATATCATCTTTGGTAGCAATGAAGAAATCATGAGTCAAAACTTTGCTTTCATGATGCAAAAAGAATTTGAAATGTCCTTGCTTGGTGAGCTGACATATTTCCTTGGTTTACAAATCCAACAAAATAAAGACAGTATCTTTTTATCACAAACCAAGTACCTAAAGTAGATCTTGAATAAATATGGCATGGAATATTCAAAACCGGTATGTACCCCTATGGTAATAGGATGCAGCCTCAACACTAATGATTAATCAGCAGCAGTACATCAACCAACCTATAGATCCATGATTGGTAGTCTGCTCTATCTGACAGGTACTCGGCTAGACATCATGCATGTAGTGGGAATAGTTGGAAGATTTTAGGCAAATCCAAAGGAAGCACACCTTTAGGCAATTAAGAGGATTTTCAAATATTTTCAAGGAACACAAAACTATGGCTTATGGTATCCTAGAGATGCAAATCTCACACTTCATGCATATACAGATGCAGATTGGGCACGAAGTGTGGATGACAAGAAAAGCACTAGTGGGGGTGCATTCTTTATGGGTTCCAAATTAGTATCTTGGTTTAGCAAGAAACAAAGTTCAATTGCTTTATCTATAGCTAAATCAGAATATGTGGTTGCTGCATCTTGCTACACACAACTCCTTTGAATTATGCAAACTTTGCAAGATTTTCAAATCAATTGTACTCCACCTATCTCCATCTTCTGTGATAATACAACTGCAATCCGTATTACAAAGAATCCTGTCATGCATTCAAAGGCTAAGCACATACCTATCAAGTATCATTTTCTCCAGGAACAAGTGCTTGAACAAAAGGTAAAATTGGAGTATGTTCCCTCTAAGGAACAATTTGCTGATATACTCACCAAACCACTGCCTAGGGAGACATTTGAATACCTCAGACAGAAGCTAGTGGTAGTTGATGCATCATCTCATTGATGAATCTTGTCTGTTTCAGAGAAAAGTGGTTGTACACGAGTTTCATGAGGAGGATTTGCATACATACATCGGTTTATGAAGATACAATAACGTATATGTTGGTTTAAAGATGAACAAATGGCCAGGCTCAAGATGAAAAGAGTCTGATATGGGTATGGCAGAGACCATCTGGCACAGGTTTAGGGGGAGCATATATTCTTCTAATAATGCATTGTTGGCATTATCTTATAAGATCTTCGTTCACATTCATAGTTGTTTTGATTTCAGGTGGAACAGGTGCAGAGGAAGAACATGGTTGCTGGTCTGAATGATGATTGACAGATGCTGCTGATGATAGTTGTTGATAACTATCATAGTCTTGTTGTAGATATTTCGTCTCTATGCCATGTATTTCTTTTCTTATCAAGGTCATGTAACGGCCTATCTTGGTTTCCCCACTATGCCTGGGATGGATGAAGTAATGTTCTTGCTTTTATCATGTGTAAATTCTTGGTGCGTCCCCACTTGGTTGGGTAGATGAGTCAATCCCCACTTGGTTGGGAGATGGATGTATCTGTGAGTCCTTGGTGGTAGGAAGGTCATTTATAATGTATAAAGTCATGTTTCTTTTGTAGAACATCTTCTTGCATACCTTGCTTATAGTTAGGGGGAGCTTGGCATAGCAGAGTAGAGAATTTAGCATGTACTCAGGAGGAGCATAACTCTTTGCCCTTGATGTCAAAGGGGGAGAATGAATTTGAGTGACTTGGGGTTGCCATCGAGTCCAAAGGGGGAGATTGTTGGCATTATGACACAGGTTTGGCTCTATGACATAGGTGTTGTCCTTGATGGCAACTCACTCAAATGGAAGATCACAGTTCAGGCTCTCTGAATGAAAGAAAATGAGGTATACGTAGGTTCCTCATAACAAAGGTGTGTATACACACGAGATTGCTAATCAAAAGGTGCATATACGTATGCACGCTCTTTCATGCAAAGAAAAGTGTGTACATGTGGGAAAACTTATGGTTGGTCCATGGTATTTAGTTCGACATATTTGAACCTATGGTTTTGGTCCTTGGTATTACATCCAAAGTGTTGAACCCAGGTATTGGGTCCTTAGTATTGGTTCTATAATGGTTTTGGACCATGGTTTGAGTAAGGCCTAAGGATATAAAAGGGAAAGGAAATCATTTGGCAAGGGTATTGACTCAAGTGTTGAATATCTTATGAGGAGCAAGATCTGGAATACTAGTGATTAACTTATGGTGCATAGCTGGATTTGAATCAAGGAGGAACCTAAGCATTATAAGATGGATAATTCCAATTGAAGGGTCAAATCTCAAGACTCGAATTGTAGTATCTTTGTGTGATTTTTATCTATTATATTTGACGCATGAATTGATCTATGAATTTGATAATCTGGGTATAATTTATGCTTCAATATTTGAAAAGGGAAAACTGTCTTTCATAGATCTGTACGCAGGTTTAGCTCAGCGAAGGCACGTATACACGTTGTTTCAGTAATTCAAAGAAGCGTGTATGCAGGTTTGCCGACATACAAAGGTGTGTGCACGCAGGTTCCTCATTTTGAAGTGGCGTATGTCTCATAAAATATGTTTTAGCTACTTTGGTTTATCGCTGCAATATTCTGGGTTCAAGATTGGTGTTTGGTCACTGTTATTATCTGGTTACAACATTCAGAGAAGTGATTGTTTGATTCAGTATTGGGTTGTACAAAGAAGATTGGTTGATGCAGATATACTTGATGTTTGATTAATGTTATTCATGGATCCAGTCTGAAAATTTATGAAACATGGTCCCTAGAAGAAAAGAGAAGGTTGTAGCCTTCTGTAGGTCAGCACCTACATACTAGTACCTCAGCTAGTACAAGAGCTAAGGGGGTTGTAGCTTGCTTCCAAGAGAAGCTGGAGAACGAGAGAAGGTTGTAGCCTTCTGCAAGTTGCAGCCTGCGTACTGGTATAAGACTGCGCCAGTACAAAATCATTGTAAAAAGAAGTTTCTAATTGAAGGAAGATAGAGACAAATTGCAGCAAGTGGTTTTCACCCACATTGGGTTTCCACCTTATATCTTGTGTTCTTGTGTGTGACTGTCTGCATTATTTTTCTGTTCCTAGTTAATGTTTATATGGTTCTGACATCAGCATCTGAAGAATAATTAAATTATAAGTTATACGCTAGTTTCCTTAACTGAAGTTGCGTATATTCGCTAGTTTCACTAAGCTAAGTAGTGTACACAAATCTGTATATGAATTGAAAAATAATTGACCTGATAACACTGATTCACCCCCCCTTTTAGTATTATTTCCAACACAAAATTATATTCCAAAGAAAATCATACTATTTTATAAAAGCATTAACTCAAATATATTTATATGTTCCAGTTATCATCAAAAAAATGTTCCAATGAAAAATAACACCAATCACGAACTCATAACATCTAAGTCACTATAATACTTATCATAACATAATTGATAGTGTCCATAATGAAATTTCAACAAACCAAGTAGATGCACTAAGTTGCACTAGAATGGGTTGTATAGGCTTAACAAAGATGTATGAGGAAGTCTTAGTTCATTGATATAAAAATATGATCTAGCAATGAGGTTTGAATTATACATTTATACAAAAACTCAAGTAGGTCTCCTCGTAGGAAGGGTTACGGGACCACAAAAGCAGGTAGCATATCAAATCTAGTATTTACTAGAGTATAGAATTAGCCATTATTACACGTATAGAAATGACACATATGAATGGGTCATGATGATATTTACAAATTACACCTTTCCAACCTGAAGTAGTTTCTCTTAAGTGAGAACATAGCGATTTACTCACATCTTGGATGTGAAGGAATTAAGGGCATTTATAACGTAAGGTAAACTTGTTGTGTTCTCTTACTCTACAAGTCCAAAAAAAACCCGCTTTTTAGACTATTAAAACTTTAAATAATTCAATTTTATGTTAGACATAAAATAAACCTCTTATCTCCTCTAATATGCAAGTACTAAAATACTATCAAAATCCCAAAACAAAACTTATATTAATTTGTTTCCAACGTCAATACCAAATATTCTATAATTTCCATGATCTTCAATAATAACCATGTGGCTTTACCCCTTGAGCATATTCGCATTCTTCAACTTAACTTACCATATTAAAATATATAGTTAGATTCATTAATGGATTACAACATGTCCATGACTAGGCGTAAAACTTTTAATTCTAAGGAACTCAAGAGTGTAATCTCATGTTTTTTTTTTTTTTAATTATTCTTCTCTGATGTAATAATTTGTGTGTATGTGATTAGTGGAATACACAATTTGTCTTGTGTGATATAGGGTCAATTCTATTACTACCACTATAGCTATTTCTAGCTCTAATAAAACTATAGCTTAATTAGAAAATCAAACCAAAAATATTATAATATTTTACATAACATATTCATATACTTGCCAAAAAAATACCCAAAAATTTTATATAGTTACCCTATTCATTTTCATTACTTTCCTAATGTAAACTAATTTATAATTTGTTATTTTTTCAATATTATTTTTCTAACTTTATAAATAAATAAAATATGAGTATGATTAAATATTCCCATATTCAAAATTCTATATACATTATATAATACAATTAAAAACTATGAAAATAATTTCCAATATTAATGCTTTAATTCAAAATACTTTATTTGAAATGGAATCCCTGATCTTTTCATTTTTAACCTAAATAAATACATATATCCCAATTTAGTTTTCTTAAAAATATAGAACTTTGTGCAAATTCGTATGGTGATTAAGATTTTAAATACATAAAATTGTGATTTTGTTCAGTTATTTTATTAAATATTGAATCTTATATATTTAAAATACAATATAAATTATAATATTTTAATGTTGTGTCATATCATTAATTTTACATCATAAAAATTAATTATTAATAAACTTCATATCATATAGAGTTAGATTGCATGAGATTTAAGCTAATTTTGAATATCATTCAAAGGATGAGGTTATTTTCACAGTTAATAGGAGGTGGGATTTAATTAAAGATTGTTTCAATATTCGAGGATGAATTCTCATATTAGTGAGATGAAATCTAATAGTATTTTCAATAAATTTATTTGCCTAAAAGTTTGTATAATATAAAATTAACTAGATTCTACATATCATTAATATTATTTATATAATTTATTTATATAAAATAATAGTATATAAATATTATCGACATGAATTAACTAAATATTTAATAAATTTTATAATAATTTATTATTTTCAAAAAATTAAACATAAATTATTTAAATAAACAAATAATATTAAGAGATTTTTAGTTTTTCTTTTTTAAATTTTAGGATTTTTTTTGTATAGATGTTTATGTTTTTGAGAGGGGGATTTTCCCTTTTTTTTCGCATATTGTTTCAAGAGCTCTTAATGAGTTTAGCTTTATGGGTATTCTTTATCAATCTCTTTATTTTCAAAATATTTTTCATAGAGTAGCTGGATGAAGTGGGGTTTTTGGTTTCACAACAAACCCTCTATTGGGTGTATTATGGCAGGCTAGAATTCTAGATCATTGTCTGTCTAAAGTAGTGCAAAACTCGAAATACGAGGTTAAATCTAGTAAGATTGGAGAATATATCCAATATATTTAGGATCATGTTCTGATCTACAAATTTATTGGATTATGACCCTCTAAAAAGGGCTTGATTGGGTGGACTTGAAATAAATCGAACCCCCAAGGTCAAATAGAAATGGAGTTATGGACCAAGGGTTTTTTATAGTCATTTTCACCAGCATGGTTGACAGATTGAGGGTTTTTGAAGGAGGGTTGTAATTTTTCAATAACGTAGCATTCTTCACACGTTTCTAGAAGGAAAATTATAATCCAGAGAAGGAGGATTTTGTTTCAACCCCAATGTGGGTTGTTTGTTTTCTCTTCCCAGGGAATATTGGTAGGAACAAACCCTTAAAGGCATTGGCAATGCCATTGACAACTTTTTCAAAGTATCGAAGACTACCAAGAGAGGGAGTTACACTTCATATGAAAGAATCTATGTTTATATGAATATCGCCTAGCATCTTCCAGCCTCCATAGATATACATTATCATGGTAGCGTTTGGAAGTGATTTCTAGATTTAGAACAAGTCCCCTTTAGACACAGACATTTTCCTGGATATAGGAATCTTATTAGGGTTTGTCTGATACATACCAGGGAATCATTTGAAGAAAACCCTTCTCAAAAAGAGCAAGTTGATTCAAAAAAAGTCTCCCAAAGAATAAAAAAATTGAGTCCCCAGGGTACCTCAAATCCTAACTAGATCCCTCGATATGAAAATAGGTATGAGTCTCTCTCTTTCTCAAAGGAGTCTCCAGAGCAAGTCAACATTCAATTAAGCATGCAATTAGTAGAAGATAAATCCCATAACTCTATAGAGGATGTGTAAAAGTCTCTTGAAGAGCACCAACGAAATCCATTACCATAAGAAATGACTAGTTCCCCTTTGGAAGAAGTTGAAGCAAAAGCCCTACTAGAAGATATGGATCTAGATGAGCCACAACTAATTTCGCTTGTAGAAGAATGACATGTAAAATATGTGAAGGACATGCCAACTCATGAGGCTGTGATTTTGTATAAAAGTTGAAGCAAAAGCCCTACTAGAAGATATGGATCTAGATGAGCCACGACTAATTTCCCTTGCAGAAGAATGACATGTAAAAGATGTGAAGGACATGCCAACTCATGAGGCTAGGATTTTGTATAAGGTTTATCTTCAAAGCTAGAAGTTGGGCTTAGGCTCCTCACAATTTTGTCTTGGGGTTCAAACAACAGCTTTAAAGGTGGTCCCTACGCAAGACAAAGAAGCCAAGATAAGAGGCCACAAGAGAAACAAGGCTTGTATCCAAGGAGATGGTGAACAATTACTCAACTAGGGGAAAGTCATGTAAATGTCAAAGATATTTTCTTCTTTGAAATATTTAATCCTTATTTTCTATGTTATTATGATTATCATATCATTTTATAATCGTGTGTTATTAATAGGCAACTTATTAGTCTCAAATATCTTCTAGATTTTAGTCCTTTTTGGAAGGTCAAACTATATGTAATTTTTTCTGGTTAAAGAAAATATCCATTTACCCTGTCAAAAAAACATATTATCTATCACCTCTTTTATATTATATTATATCACCTTCATTATATTATATTATAGTCCAATAATATAAACTATTTTTTATATTATATTATAGTCAGATAATATAAACTATTTTTAACTATTATTGATGAAATATAAGAATTATTAAAACATTATTGATTATATTCCTTTATGAAAGGGTCTTACTAGATGGGTTGATAACATATAAGCAAAATTGAGGGTCAAAAGAAACATAAGGTTAAAAACAAGGTTATAGGAGTCACTTTATTCATCAATATAATAACACTTTAGTCATTAATATCAGGACAATGGTGAGAAGAATGGAGCAATTAACCTAATATAAGATAAAATACGGTCATAAATTTTATGGCATAATGGTGAGAAAATTGGAGTTGTGGAAAGTGTTGATGGTGATAACAATAATAGGTTTACAATTCAAATTTAATTAAGAATTTATGTTATGTATTATTTCTGAGTGTAAGTTTTTTTAATTCATAATGTTTATAAAAAGTTTTTTGATAAATTATGTTCATGACTTTTATATTGACGCATTTCGAATCACAATATGCGGTTTATTATTAAGATTATGATGGAAACACTAATTTAAAAATGTAAATAATTAAGGCAAAGATGCAACAATTAAATTTCAATATATATATATAATAAATATTTAATTTAAACTTAAGATTATTTTAAATCCTAAAAAATATTAAAAATAATAAAAGGTTAATTAGAAGATTACTGAAAATAAAAAAGAAAAGGAAAAAAAAAAAAACGCTATTAATAAATGAACTAACTATATATAATTAAATATATGGCATAGATTATAAAATAAGGAAAATTGACAAATAAAAAGAAATTAAATTAATTCAACGACAAAAAAAATATTTTTATTATAAATAAATATAATATATATATGAAATGAACAAAAGTAAGATCATAGAAAACTAGAATTAAAGAAAATATTAATATAAAAATAATTGTTAAAAAGTATATGGAATATATATATATATATATATGATGATTAATGTTCACTAAGATCAATATGATCTAATGGACCTTAAAAAACAAGTGGTTAATTAAGATTATTTGAGATTTTATCTGTGATAAAAAAAGAGAGAGAAGTGTTATGAGGTCACTGTAGTTTTCTTGACTGAGAAAGTGCGTGTGTATATATATATAAACACATATATATAAAGAGATATATAATTATAAAAAAGACTAGAAAATACAAATAAAAATCAATTCAAACTTTTTAATAAGAAAGCAAGAAGATATTTAGACAATCACTATGAATAAATAAGAAAAGGGAAATTTTATAAATAAGCCTAAAGTCTTAAATGAGAACAAAATAAAAATAAAGGAACAAATCACAAAAAAGGAAGAAAATGGGATCAAGGATGAAAATCCTTAAGAGGAAAATGCGAGGATCCAAGAATAGCTAATATTTCATCAATTGTCTCTATTAAATGTACTGGATCTTCATTCAATTTCTATGGTCTCCCTAAACTTTTGGTGCTGGAATTGATCAATCTTGGCAATGACTCGAGACTCTTATATATAAATGTGTTGTTTTCTCAGCATGTTTGGCTAAAGCTTAGGAGTGAGTCCTACAATGTTTGATATTGGTTGCATGCTCCTGAATCATCTATCTTATGGAGCAGATATGTTATCCAATGTAGGGGGTCCCGCATGAAAAAGGGATTGCATAAACACCTTTGATGTCTTTAGGGTCCACTAGGTCTTTGACATATTTGATGGAGCTTTGAATGGTGTTTAAGGATGAGGTTATCATACTTCATATAATAGAGAGTTAGTTTACATGAGATATAATCTAATTTTCAATGTCATTCAAGGATGAGGTTATTTTCATGCTTAATCAAAGTTTTTTTTTGTTTTTTGTTTTTCTTTAATTTGTTCAATATTCAAGGATGAATTGTATATTAGTACTATTATATTCAATAATTTATTTGTGTAAAGTAACATGTGTTGGAAATATGTTGTCATTGATGTTAACAAGATAGTCCTTGATGTTAACAGGGTGTCCATTAAGCAGATGGTTGGAAAGATGTTGTCAATAGGTGGTAGCAAGTGGCACAGGTGTCAAATAGGTGTCTCATAAGAACAAGTTCCATAAACAAGAATAAGTGTCAAGATGCAAATAATAACATAGAGTTTGAAGCCATTTTCTAGGTAGCAAATAAGGCCAAAGACTTCATCAAACCCACTCAATTGGAATGTTCTTTTAAAGAGAATTCCAATGGTATAAAAAGTTTGCAAATTTCCTCCTGGATTAAAAGATAGAGGTCATCTAAATTGGGCCTACAAAAATAAAAGATGAGAAGAATCAAGGAACCCCAGAACCTCGAAACCACGAAATCCCATAACACATTGATCCAGGGTAGCAGAAGTAGGATGGGAAACCCAAAACCCCATAACCCTGTAATGAATATTAGAGTGACATAACAAGGTCAGAAACCGAGAGGCTGAGAAGACCCGAAAGGGAGGAATCTTCTAACGTTTTAAGAATTGGAATTTCCAAGAAGTGTCAGGCACCAACGCATCTGAGCTCTACTCTCTAGAGAGAAAATGTATATGAAAAATGTACAGCGAAAGAAAGTTGGGCGATGCTTAAAAGCCCGTGATCCCATAACCTCTTTGGAATTAGAATTTCCAAAAGCGTCGGGCAGAGGGGCTCAGGTGGTTGATCATTTTGCGAAGAAATAAGACTCGAGGTGTGTAGTAGTTATAAAGGGAAATAGGCCCCAAATATGCCTTTAAACAAGATTAGCACCTAAAGGCTTAGTCGGTGGTCATAGGTATTAGTCCTACGGGGAAAATCAACAAGTGCTAGAATAAAAGGGGCTAAAGGCCAAATTCATCAGTTTTGGCAACATTTTCTTTTAGAAATTAAAAAGGGTCACAAAGGCCTTTGGACCTATACCAAAGTTATTTGGCATGAAAGATGAGTCGACAACTATTTTGGCAGCAATTATTGTTATCAAATTCTTTGGGCTTTGGCATAAATGGGTCGACAACTAATTTTGGAATAAGTGATGATGAAATACACTTGCATGGAGAGTTGAGTTGGCAACTTTATTGCACCAACACTTGAAGTTTGCAAGTTAAGCCAAACACAACAGAGGTTGGAAACTCGATTTGGAATGAAAAAGAACACTTGGAGTTTTGATAGTAGAACAGTAGTTAAGAGGCAGATTTGGAAATTCTGGTAAAAATGGAGGTTCAACAAATTTGGAAAAGCCTCACTAAAACCTGTAACTCACCAAAATTGAGGAAAACAATAGAATAAGTAAAAAATTCTTTGAGTAACAGGTGAGGATAAAAAGAAGACTCAGAGAACATGCTCATATGAAAATTTGTGAACTGAACAAAGGAAAATTAAGAAAACCATGCAACATAATGAAAAAGTTCACTAAATATTGAAGCAAAAATATCAGTCCATAGTTATTTAAAAGAAAAATTCAAGTAGCAAAGCTGAAATGATGGGTTGCAAGAGTGTTTGTGGCAAAGTGTGTGTGAGAGTTGTTGGTGCAACATGATGCATGATGGCGTATGCATCAAGTTTGAAATAAAGACCAATCTTAGTATTTGAAATGTGTTTCAAAGATGCATAGAATGCATTGCTAATTGGGGTGACACTGCTTGTGTTTCTCAGTAATCAGTGAATTGCTGAAGGTATTGTTGATTAAGGAAATTGTTTTATTTTGAAGGAAGAGGTGGCATTCATTTTTTCTAGTTTGAAAGTGGATGAAAAATGAACCAGTGAGTGTCAGAAAGTTGTAGCTTGAAAAATGAGAGTTTGGTGCTCCTTCCAGTGGGTGTTGGAAAATATTTTGTGTTGTAGCTCCATTCAGTTGTACGTGATAAATCAGGGAGTTGTAGTTTCTTGCTATTTGTAGCTAGAGAATTGTAACAACAAGTGGTATCTTGCCTTGTGAAGCAATAAAAGGGAATTCTTGAAGAATTGATTTGTTCTTTGTGTTCCATTGTGAATTATTGAGGTTATTTCTTTCCATGATTATTTATTTGGTGAAAATACTCTATGGTGTCCTAGTGATCTAACACAAGTAAAATAAAGTTTATTTTTTTAATTTTTGAAATTCCTACAATACTGATTCACCCACCCTCTCAGTATTGTCCTATTTTCCAATAATTTGTGTTAGAGAATGTTACTTCAAAGAGTTAAATTTTTTTATTTAACTCTTTTATGAGGGGGGTTTCTGAAAAATCGTCATCGTTTTATTGTATAAATTATAATTTGAGTCATTTTTTCAGTTTTACAACCACTTTTGTGAGACTGTAATAGATGTAGCCACATTTTTTTATTGTTTGTTCCGAACCATTTTCAAAATATGCATCCTATAATGCATGCCCTTTGCGTGTCACTTTTTTTTTTGGAGATCCTTTTTGACCTTTTTGGTCTTTTGATACTTTTTTATTACTAAAACCATCATACCATGATGGTAATTTTATGGTGTTTTTCTGATTTAAAAAAAAAAAAAAAAAAATTGAAAAACCTTGTCATCTTTTTGGGGGTATTTTTAAAGTTTGATACTTTTTTGTCCTTTTAAAGTGTCTTTTCCATACGGAAATGACTGTAGTTGCATTGTTTTATAGTTTTTTAAACAAAAAATTCCATGTTCCATCAACTTTTTTGTATTTCATAGCGTGACTTATTTGATTTAATGAACTTTTTGACCTTTTTGGTATTTTGAGACATTTTGTCTCTTATAGAACCAAGAAGGAGATTTTACCAACAGGGCACCAATGTTCAATGGAACAAACTACGTGTTTTGGAAAGTGAGATGAATACCTACATTTAATCACTTGGAGTTGATGTGTGGGATGTTGTGTAAGAAACATATCAAAGGCCTCTAGTAGTGGTACCAAAGATCAAAAGGTTGAATTCACATGCAATGCTAAGGAAATGAATCCTCTTCTTGCTGGTCTACCTAAATCATAGCTTGTCAAGGTAATGGATTTCACATCTACCAAAAGTGTCTGGGATAAGATGAGTAGCAATCATGAGGGAGACGACAAGGTAAAGAAAACTAAACTCCAAGGTTATAGGATGCAATTTGAATCTTTAAGTATGCATGATGATGAAGATATTGTAAAGTATTTTTTAAGAGTTGGTGAAGTTGTCAACACCATAAGGGCACTTGATGAGCAACTAGATGAAGCTATGGTAGTTCAAAAAGTGTTAAGATCTCTTCCTAAGAGATTTAATCCCAATATTCCATCCATTGAAGAAATAACAATTCTAAGAACTCTCACTTTAGATCAACTTCTTGGAATACTCAATTCCTATGAGATCGGGATTTCTAAAGGAAAATCTCTAGCCAAAGGATCAACCTTTAAAGTAGAAAAGAAGTGCAAGGATGAGCATGATGACTCATGATATGAATTAGATGAAGAAGAAGCTAACTTTGTGAGGGAGCTCAAGTGAGGATCAGGAAAGTAAAGGTAATATACCTTTTAAATGTTTTAATTGTGGAAAAGTTGGTCATTATGCATCAAGGTGTGTTGAAAAGAAGAAGAAAGATTATGATCCTAAAGAAAATTTCAAAAAATTTCAAAAGAACAATAAGAAGGCTAAGAAGAGAGGATTTTATGTTCAAGAAGAGGGATCCTTAGAAAGTGAACCTAACCAATCCTTAAATGAGGATAGAGATGATGAGAGCCCCAAAGAATTTATGTTGGTGGCCATAGAAAATATGCAAGTCAAGGATATTAATTATGATGATGAAGAAGTAGAAGCAGATCTTCAAGGAGAACTAGTAAGTGCTCTTGATGAAATAGAAAGGTTAAGGAGGAAAAATAAAGTCCTTAAGGAGTCCTTGACAAAAGAAAAGATTGAGGCAATTGAGCCATTTCTTTTTAAAATATAAGAATGTAAGAAAAATCAAGAAACCTTGAACCAACAAATGAATGAAAAGGTTCAATCACGTGAGAAGTTAGAAGGAGAAATCGTGCTACTAAGAAATGAGTTGGAGAAGGCCAAAACGGAGCTAAGCTTTAGTAAAATTTTTAGAAAAGGATTTGAATATTTAAATGATATTTTGGAACCACAATGAGTCAACTCAAATCGTAGTGGACTTGGCTTTGAAGCTGAGTCCAACACTGCAGAAGAATTGAAAGGTAGAAAGGAAATAAGTTTTTTTCTAGAAAAAGAGGGGCCTGTGCGGCATCAAAATGAAGATGCGACCCAAATATCAGATCCATAAAATTCAGCAGCAAAAAAAGAAGAATGTTGGCCAAGAAAATCGAACTACCCATAATTTAGTTCAACACATAAGACAATATTCAAAGTATAATGATATTTTACCAAGCTATTGTTTCACATGCACTAAATATGACCACAGAGAAACAAATTGTAGATTCAATCTATCTGTTGGACATTTGAAGGTGTATAGGTGGTTGTGTAAGTGTTGGCATTGATGTCAAAAAAGGATTAGCATGATGGTTGGGTGTTTGGATGGAACATCATGGTAGCTGCAGGCTTACTAAAGAAGCCATAAAATGATCATCATGGTAGTTGATGTTCAACTTGCCAAAGATTTAATGGGAAAATAATTTTGTAGTCACCATCGAAGAAGAAGAAGGATTCAAAGTCTATATCAGACCCTCCCCATTGGAAAGAGATCTGAATAATCTTTCCAACTATATATAGAAGTATGAAAATGGACACCTGGACAAAAAGTTATGGCTTGTTGACGTTTACATACTTGAAGCCTTAGGAAGGAACGAATACAGGCATATCAGAGGTCAGGCAAATTGGTGCATCGCAACATCCAAAGTCAGAGATATTGGTGGCCACATTATCAGTGATCGACAATTGAAGGTCCAATGACATCTTTCATATCGACGATCAGACGAGATCGAAACCTTGGAGATCGACAAATCGATGCATTGTAACATTGGAGCAGGATGTATCACATATCAATAGATCAGAAGATCAAAGATCGAAACTTTCCTAGTGCAAACCCTTTAAAAAGTTGGGATATGGGTAAAGTTCTGATTGCGTTAAAAGCCCCTAGAAGGCCAAAAGGGAAATAACAAAGGAATTCATCGCAAAACCAAAGGTGGGTGAACCCTCTTCTCTTTCCTCTAGCAGGACACGTGGCTGCATGTGATTGGATTCGATAAGGACACATGGTAGTGTATAATTGGTTATGATGAGGACACATGGACATATCTAATTGGCTTTGATAAGGTACCAGTGGTAGTTGATGTCAGCATGATGTGACGGTACAGAAGAACACGTGGTAGGCAGTTTTTTCATTTTGAGGTGGTCTAATGGGCCATATCCGGGTGACACATGTCAGCACTCAAAATTTGCCTTGTGGCAATGATGACATCACATCGGAAGGTTGGAAATGAAAAGATTGAGGAGTTCAACACTTTATAACAGTTAACACTTGATAAAGTTCCAATAAGGGGGCTTCAATGTGTTAGTGCATGGTTAAGAGGAAACTAATAGAAATAAGGGCACAAAGAAATAACAAAGGAAAAATGGCCCCTAATAGAATGCTAAAGAACTTAGTGCCTTAAGGCTAAGCCTCCTGTCACTGCACCCGGTCCTATGGTGGAGATACAAAAAGGGGCTAAAAAAGAGGGCCAAGGACATTGGAACTCACTGTTTTCGTAATGTCCCTTAAGAATAAAGTTCTGGTAAGGAAAATATTTGATATAGTGTAATAGAGAGAGTTAAAGGAGTATGGGTTAGTAGATGCAGGACTGAATGTGGAACAGAGGAGTTGGTTAGAGGAGTAATGGCTACTATTAAATAACTGTTGGGCTTGTCTCGATGTTGAAATAAATCCATCTCTAATATCCTATGCATGTATTATAGAAATAAATGAAAGATAGAGAAGCCATTCGAAAGTACAATCAAGGTTTGTGAGCCATGAGTAGGAATGGGAATTCTCAATGGAATGTGCAGGTGGACTAAGATTAAATTCTCAGCATGGAGAGTCACATAGTGAGATGGTGAAGTGAACGAAGCCCATTCTTATGTTTTAATGCAACGACAAAATTTGTAAAGAGTGATGCAATAGACGAATGGAGTGCCATGCCAAGAATATACTCTCAAGCAACGTGGATGGTGACAAAGACAACATTGAGATAAGTGTAGCATAGGAACAAAACTCATAACTTCTATTTATCTATGTGGGTGTTGGGAATTTGTGTAAAAGTATTGAGTTGTGAGTGAAGCACATAGTGACAGAGAGGCTGAAGCACTTGAGAGGAATTTTTATGATAATGCAACAAGAGAAGTGAGTGTGCTTTGTGGAGAATGGTGAGGGTAGTGCTAAGGAGCAGTTAGTGAAGAGCCCTTGACAATGAAGGTAGAGCGCAGAGGAGATATGCTGCAAGTGAGTACAGAAAGAAGAGTGTAGAAGTTGAATCTACAGATAACCATTTATTGGTATTTTACTTGTATAATTGTATGCCTCTGTTTTCAGTTTGAAAATTGTATGAAATAGTAGAGCATTGACAAGGGCAGGTTGGTGCTTGCATAGGGAAGAGGTTTGTGCCTCTTTACAAGTTGGTGCTTGCTAACCAAAGGGAGATTCGTGCATGCATACTAAATAGATTGGTGCCTCTTGGCAAGTTGGTGCTTGCTAAACAAAGGGGTTCGGTTCGTCCT
>APFE031595346.1:0-46866 GCA_000404065.3 Pinus taeda | reverse complement strand
TTTTGTGAAAATGTTTTGGTGAATCCCTCTGAGTGAAAGAGGATGAATATGTCTCAGTAAATTCTCAGGTGAAAACAAAGTTTTGGTTTAATGTTGTTTTTGGTAAATCCCTCTTAGCAAAGAGGATGAATGTGTAACTGTGAATTTATTTTAATGAATGGAAATCTTTTATGGTGGTGAAATACTCTGTTCTCAGCTATTTTTTTTAAGAGGGTCCTCTGTGCAAAAAGATCCTGGAGCAAAGGAAACAGAGCATTGGTTCTGTGGTGTTTGTCTGGTTTTGGTATTTTCCCATCCCATTGCAAAAATACCCAACACTTCCATCTCGCTGTTTTGTTTATTTGTTGTTATTGAACGTTATTGCAGGTAAAATTGAAGATGGAAAGGATGGTGATGTTGCAGTGGATCAATACCACCGCTATAAGGTACTTGGCCGTTTTCATGCACTATTTGTTTTCAACTTCTTCTTTTTTTAGCGTAGTTGTAGTAACTTGATAGAATTAATTATCTGTAATGTAATATTGTAATCTGCATGCATGCAGGAAGATGTTCAGCATCTCAAATACATGGGAATGGACCTGTATCGTTTTTCTATTTCCTGGTCACGCATATTTCCCAGTAAGTTGAATCAATACACGTCACTGACTCAACAATGGATGGATTGTTTCTGTGATAATTGGCTTTGGCTGGACTCTTATTTCCATGATTAAATGTCTTCAGAAGGATCACCAAGACACAGAGGAGTCAATGAAGAGGGGATCGCTTATTACAATAATCTCATCATGGCTTATTACAATAATCTCATCAACGAGCTGCTCAAGAATGGTATAATCATTTTTCCGCCGCGCGTTGCGTAGAGCTATATCTATTTTGCACGCACACGCACACGCACACGCACGCACATGTATATATATATATATCTATTTTGCACGCACACGCACTTGTATAAACATGCATGTTCATGTTCATGTAGGTATGCAGCCCTTCGTGACACTGTATCATTGGGACATGCCGCAAGCTCTGGAGGACGAGTACGGGGGATTCCGTAGTAAAAGAGTCGTGTAAGATTCACTCTCATAATTCTCAGCTTTAATTCACTCCTCTAAAACATATCAACATCGTGCCTGTTTCTGTTTCTGTTTCTGACGTGATATACTGTCTTGTCTCAGGGAGGATTTTGGCGTGTTCGCAGAAGAATGTTTCCGAGCTTTCGGAGACCGTGTGAAGTATTGGACAACTATAAACGAACCGCTCACCTTCTCATTATATGGCTACGATCTAGGGCTTCACGCACCGGGTCGCTGTTCGCCCGGATTTGGAAACTGTACAGCGGGGAGCTCCGCAACAGAGCCTTACATAGTAACCCATAATATGCTTCCAGCACATAGTGCCGCCGTAAAATTATATAGGACTAAATACCAGGTGAGGTTATGTTCTGTTTTAAATATAACAATTAAAATTCAATAACATGGGACATACGATCGTCTCTTGAATATTTAGACTCAAATGTCGGAAAATAAACTGCAGGGGAAGCAGAAGGGTTCCATAGGCATAGCACTTGTGGTGAACTGGATGGTGCCATACTCAAACTCTTTGCTCGATCAAGAGGCTACTCAGAGAGCAATCGACTTCAGAATAGGATGGTATGTACACACGTGTTATCTTTAACGTAAGCCGGGCCTGAGCACAAATATCAAAAAGAAAATCCATGGAATTAATTTTGTAATGTTCTGGATGAATAATTTCAAATTAAATTTTGAGATGCAAAACATTTTGTGCTTTTGAGGCGCATTAGGATTCATTCCTAACTCTAGGTTCGGCCTTTTAGGGTGGATTTATATTGAAACTTGAAGTTTTGCTACGGATTTATATTGAACACATTTTGTGCGATGCCGCTTTTCCTTCCGCCACATGCATGTCTACTCGAGATGTGAGGTGTAATTTTTCCTGTCGAATTACAGGTTTCTGGATCCACTGACGTCGGGGAAGTACCCTGACTCTATGCGAAGCTTGGTGGGAGCACGCTTGCCACTATTCAGCAGTGAAGAGGCCAAAGATCTAAAAGGCTCATTCGACTTTCTTGGTTTTAATTATTACTCAACTGACTTTACCATCAACAATCCCACTCCACAAAATCCCTTGGACACTGACTACGTTCTGGACGCCCGGGCTAATATATCATGTAAGATTAATATCATGTACTGCTGCTTTAAACACTTAATTTCTTGGCAAAGTAGACAATCAAGTTCGAAAACATCAAGTGACTCATGGTATTTTAAGTGGTATTTGATTCTTCTATGGTGCAATATTGCATATATATATTTTTGGTAATAAAATTTCCTTGTTTGGTGCTTCAGATGAAGTAAACGGAGTTTACCTCGGATCCGATGTAAGTGAACATTACAGATTTTATTTATTTTTATATTATAAGCTTTAATGAACGACACAACTTTAAGTTAATAAGCTTTAATGAAGCACAACTTACACTCACTACTTTTAAGTTAATAATATATCTCCCCGTTTGCGGTTTGCAGGAAGGTGTGAGCGCTTTTAGGTCTTATCCTGCTGGATTAAGGGATGTGATCAACTATACGAAGCACCGGTATAACAATCCTCCCATATACATCACTGAGACAGGTACGCGACAATGTTTCAATCCTGGGTTGTCAATTATATCTTCGCTAAAAAAACATGGATCTGATCATTACGCACAACAACATGAATTTTGAATAGGGTACGCTGATTTCGACAATGGCACAACCCGGCTCGAAGAAGCATTGCATGATTCGAGGCGAGTGGAGTACCATTCTCAACATCTATCATACCTACTTGAAGCCATAAGGTGCGTGCAACCTATACACGTATTTGTTGTTATTTGAGTTTGCCATGTGGAGTGCGAGTTATTGACCAGGGGTTTTTAATTTTGATAAAATGAATTGCAGGGAGGGAGCGGATGTGCGAGGTTATGTGGTTTGGTCGCTTTTGGACAACTTTGAGTGGGCGAGTGGATATGACTATCGATTTGGTTTATATTATATTGATTACAACGACAACTTAAAGCGATATGCCAGGGAATCTGCCCATTGGTTTAGAAACCTCCTCAAATCATAGAACGAACAAGATTCTGGCCATTCGTTTTACAAACCTCCTCAATTCAATTCAATTCCATTCATTTCAAACCTCCTCAATTCAATTCAATTCAATTCCATTCATTTCTGTGTAATGTAATGCCCCACTAATGGATATAGATATCTCAGCATATTGTGGATGTTTTCACCCACTAATGGATATAGATATCTCAGCATATTGTGGATGTTTTCACTTTGCTGGAGTCCTTTGTAAATGCTATTTTCTCTCACCATTACTATTTAATCAAGAGTGTTGCCACTGTTTTCCTTGACCATTATTATTATTTAATAAATTGCAACGGTTTTTTGCATTATTATTATTTAATCAATTGTATCTCAACTCTTTGTGGAAATGTTTTGAGTGATTCAAATGGAAATTAGTTGTTATTAAGTTTATGTAAATTTTGTATATTATTTTTATTAAAAATTTTGTTATTAAATTTCTAATGTGTATTTTCATAAAAGCTCAGATGATGATGTAATTTTCTTTTATAATTATTTTTGAATTAATTTTTATAAAAGAATAAATTTGAAAGTAAATTTATATTATGTTTATTTTTCTTCTTTCTTTTATAAAGGAAAATATTTGAAATCAAATATATACTATGCTTATTTTTCTTTTCAACTTTTGGAATTACTAGTCTCCACCATTATCAAAACAACAATTCTAAGTTTCACATCAATTTATGGTAATTTTATTGTTTTTTTTGGGTGTGTAAAAAGTTCTAAATTAAAACCATTTCGTGGCTTTCTATATAAAAGGTTGTAAATTAATTCATATAAAATTATTATACTACTTTCATTAAATTATCTATTTGAATAAATGATATAAAAATAAATATAACTCATATTACTTTTAAACTTCTATAATTTCAATTCCAAAACCTCTAAAATATTTATAAGTGGAATCACATTGCTTATTATATGTAAATATGTTTTTTAGATGACATGTATATATTTATAAAATAACAAATAAATAAATAATCTGCAAAATTTTAAGTTTAGTAAACTTAAATTCCACAAAAAATAAATAATATAACAATTACATTATTCTATATTGTATATAATTTTACTTATCGTTTCATAATATTACTTTCTTATAATATAGTTAAATTATTATAATTTTCAATTACAATTTTCACAGACTTAATTTATACGTTTAACAAAATGTGAAATTTAGATTTAAAATTTCAAAACAAGAAAATTGATTATTATCCGGTTAATATCTCATTATCTCAAAGCTAAATAAGACATAGAAACCATATATTCATTGTGCCAAAAGATAATTTGTGTACGTTGCTTTTTTGTTATTGGACAAAGAAAAAATCCCATGTTGGGAAAAATAAACGATTTCAATGGCCACTTGAGTAAGGTTGCTTTATATCAACTTTAATTCTTTCTAATGAATAGTTTCTCTACTTTATCAAATGAATATGAGAGAGATTTAGGCCCTCAATAGAATATCCCAACATCTACATTGATTTAAATATTCAATTCAAATGTTTGAACATGCATAGGTTTGTGTGTTTGTATTTATTCAATGGAGATTGATTTCAACAATATAGGTTTGTAGTCAAATGATGTCAATATGAACATGTTTAAAAGAGATGACACATATGAGACATATTTCATCTCCTTAATACAATTAAGTGAAAAAAACTTTTATCAAAAACTTTTTCAATTAAGTTTTCAAAAGTTTCTTTGTTTCCCAAATCTAGCAAAGTGCATGGTATGCCACACTAGATGTAAAAGTTCTTAAATATAATTGTTATGGATTCATCTTAACCACATATCTAGCATGCACCAAGAAGGGCCAATTCTCTTCATGTGAGAACTTCTTTAAGAGTGCAAAATCTGATTTAAAAAAATGGAATCCCCCTCATCCCTTCATAGATCCCAATGAATATACAGTGGCTCTCTCTCTCCATATATATATATATAATGTGTAAATTTTCTTTCTTTAAAATGTACTTTTGAATGCTATATAGAGTACATAACTGAAACTTGACTTGTAAGTCCAAAATACCTTTGCTCAATATGATGAGAAAATTGGCATACATATATATAGGAGAAAAATGGCCAAAATGTAAAATAGTGAGACTACTTCAACCATTTTAACCATTAAAAGTTTCTTTTCTATTTTTTCAAATTCTTTATATGATGGATGCACAATTTTTTTTTAAAACAATATTGATATATACATATTTGACATGTACTCATTGAGATTTCTAAATTAAAATGATTTTTTTTGTTATTAATATATATTTGAGTATAAGTTAATATTACTTAATCTTGTTGTATATATTTCATTGAACGCCCACATTGAAAACTTTTGTTTTTGGAATATTTTTAAATCTTACATATTACTTTTATTTTGAGAAATAAATGAATTACCAATCTCCCTTTTATTATTCTTATTACGAAGTACTTGATATTTTTTATTTAATTTTCAATTACTTTTTTCTTTGCACATTGAATATTTTATTATAAACTAATTAGAATATTTGATTTTGACATAAATTATTGACATAGATGGTCAAATATTTATTTAATTCTCGTGTTGTAATATTTTGAAAATTATAATGTTTAAACATCTTAAACGCACTTCTCTTTTACCTCGTGTTTACTTTTTAAAAGTTGATATAAAATTATATTATGTTATGAAGACATCGAAATATTTTATTTATGACTAAGACTTTGTGGAAAATTATCATCCACATTGGGTTGTAATATCAACAACAAATTTAGTGACCATTATTAATCATGCTTTTAATCAAAACTAACTAAACATGCATATTCATTTTTGTTTTTTGATCATGCTTTTAATTAAAACTAACTAAACATGCATATTCATTTTTGTTTTTTGATCATGATTTTAATTAAAACTAACTAAACATGCATATTCCTTTCAATTTTTTATGATACAGACATTGCTTTTTTATATAGAGAATATTTTAATTGCATTTTAATACTTGGACATGTATCAATTCCATGTTGCCCATGGAGTGAATCACAAATCCCCCTCATACTGATTTGTATAAAGTGCCTCTCAACTCAATCAAACATTGTTGTATATTGATGTGAATTTTATCTAATATGTCCATTATTGGACAATGCTCTTTGTTGTTCACTCATCATCTTTTTTCACATGCAACATATATTGTGAAATACGTTGGGATTTTCTCTTTGCAATTGATACATGGAGCCTCTCATGAATTTATAAATGACATTTTCGTAGCATTTAATGAAAGATGGGTACAAGAAAATTTATGGCTTTGAGAATTCTTATAAGTGAGTAAATTTTCAATAGGTTCATTGTTTATTACGTTAAGTTGATTAGAAATATCAATTCCAACGTTTGTGCTTTCGGTTGTCTCGGCTACTTAATTAGAAATATTCCGAAACAGATTAAATAATTTATAATATGAAATTATCATTAAATGTGTTATTCAAGCCATAGCGCATAATTTGTGTCTTGTAGGTTTTGGCTCTTAATTCGGTATATTCTTCAATCAAATTTTATATAAATCCAACAAGGATTTGTTGAATCACAAGTTTTAGTTATGTAGTCTACATAACCTAAGTGGCTCGAGCTTTTTTAGCTATGTAGTATAAATTTAAAAAATGCATTTTAAACAATAAAAAGTCTCAATCTCAAGAAAAATGGTATTGTAGATTTTGCCTATAAAAATCCAAAACATGGGATAGTTAGAGTGTGCCAACTCACATCCATTGCAATTATGGAGAAATACATAAAAATTCGATTTGTCCTTCTATCCCAAATAATGATATTTGATTTTCCTATGAACGCTCATTTAGCATTTTCCTAACAAAATTTCATTTGATGATATACTAAAGTGTTATAATTAACTAGAATTAAGTAATCTTAGTTATGTTCACTCCACTACATTTTTTCAATGAAATGGCCTGCAAACAATTTGTTGTGAACAATCATTTGTAAGTTTTCGATTAATTCTCATATCAAGAACTAAAAAAAATTAAGTAGATATATAAGAGGATGTTGGGAGGGAGAAGGAGATCTAGAATAGATCGTTATACTATTTGTCATCCACATTGATGCTTTTAGAGCAGAAAGAGTGGAGGAATCAACTCAGAGGACCATTTTTCCTAGTGCGTCCTAGTTTGGTGAATTGGGGTCAAAGACCTTCCGAAAGGAATTCGAGGTGTCAAACAATGTTTTCAAGGATACAAAATTATTGCTTAAGTTCGACAATCACTAGAGCTATTTTTCACACAAATGCCTTTCCAATGGTGCAATACATTCCTCAATCGAAGTGTATGCAAAATTTATTCCACCTAGAGGTTGACCTTTATGTTTTGACCACCGTGATTTGATAGGATAACACATCAATCCCCATCATCCATGGAAACGAGGCTAGGAATGTGATCATGATGAAGAAGAATCTAGAAGAGTGTATATTATAGCTATAGTTAAGAGTTGAAGTAGTCAAAATTACCATCTAGGAGGCTATCGAGTTGTGTTATAACTAGGACACTAGGAGGAAAGGAGATTCCATTCTATTTGAGTGCACTTTGTTCCATAGATGAGTGGGGTAGCCAAGAGTTGATAGGGAGAGAACAAATAGAGGTGGTTTGTGCACTATAGAAACACACAGGCCAATAGACCAAATTTCCTTGTACTTGCATCCATTTGAATTCAAAGAAAGAGAGAGAAAAGCGTCCACCACTTCCAGTTGTGTTTTCTCTCAAAAAGGTTTCCTCGGTAATATATTGTGCTATTATGGTTGTGAGTAATTTTGCTTTCATATGTTCTCTATTTTCTACATTTTCAAACTTAATTAACCTATAATTCTAAGGAAAATAACCCTCATATTATAGATTTTAGATTTTGAGTGTAAATTTATCAAATCTGTTAGGATGAATTGTCTACTAGAGTATCCATGGAATTTTATGGATCAGGAGGGGTTGGAGGAGGATTGTAGTTCAAATGCCGTGCTCATGATTTCATGCCTTACAATTAGAGAGATCATGGAGTTGGGATAAATTTCAATATATTAGTATAAAACTAAGGTCTGCTTTATCTAGTCACTCAGTCAGGGGAGGAGCCACTAGGGCTTCTTAGATCTGAATTAATGGTTCCTCTAAATTTGTACTAGTAGTATTAAAATATTACAATCAAGTGGTCGAAAGGCGGAATTCATATCTTCATAAATAATATGCTTGTACAATGTTGGTGTTAGGAAATTTTCATGGTCAATTGTGGAAGACCTTCGAGAAGCCAACTTATGATATCAAATACTGTTGTCCTCGGGTGGATGAGTGCAACAAGGTTTGTTTTAAGGGGTAACTAGAAATATAACATTGAATGGAAGCATCACAAGAAAAGCATGACTTCATCCCGAAGGACATGCTCGAGGACTTCCACTGTGCTCACGCTTATGGAACAACAATTAGCATATCAAAGATGAAACAAATACTTGAAATGTCTTTTCATGTTTTTGAAAATACGAACCTCGTTGCATAAAAAAATTATAGTAAGAAATATCCCAATAATCGAGATAAATAAAAGAGGAGGATGAAAATTGATTATGCCTAAGACAAAGGGGAGAAAAAAAAAGCGAGTAATGATGGAGGATGATCTGGTTGCAGGCATTTGGGTATTGCATCTCCTTAGAAATGGTGCTGAGTATTTCTATATTTTATTAGGGCTATATTGTTATTTGCTTTAGATAATTTCATTTCTTGATTTAAATATTGAATTCACCCCACAACGTCATAACATTATTCAGTTTTATCACATTATTCCACAAGATATGAAATTATATAGAAAGAACAATATCATCGTCATTGCAGTGGAACATAAATGAATAATAGAAGAAAAGCATTCACACATAGAGACAACATGATTGGTCGGAGACGAAGGAAAAACCAACTACAGGGAAAACCCTTTCGAATTCTTCTTCTTATTAGATTGCCATTGTATGTTTCAATAAAGAGAGTAAAATGACTCATATCTTTAACCGAAAAACTATCCAGAAAGATCAACTAAACAACATCCAAGAGATGAACCAAACAATGCTAATAATAAAAACCTTGAATCAGAAGCATGTGATTAACCATCAAACTCTACGGCCAACAGACGAAATCTTTGGTCAACTGTGAAACTCAAAACCTAGTTTCCAACTGCACAGAGAGAGTGATGTGCGTGCAGTTAAAAGCCTTTGACCGCACGAATGAGCCTGCGTGCCTGTAGTTGCAACTGAAATTTTATGAAGTATGCCTACGGCTAGAATCCAGAACTCTAAACACACGTGCGAGCTTCAGACCCTGCAATCTCGGCCCTGTACGAACGAATCTCCACGACCCAACCTTATAACTGTTCAAGCCAGCCGCAAATGAAGAAGAATGATCATAATGATGATGTTGAAATGAGGGTCATTGGAATCATATTTATAGCCATCCATGGGTGTCCAATTTCTCTTTTGGTCGACCTGTCCTCATTAGGGTTATTTTGAGGTCTAAAATAGGCTTCCTAAGGAAATTATAAAATAATATTGGAAGTGATAAAATAAGATTAGATTACATGATCAAATTTTAGAGGGAAAAAAGAAAAAAATAATTTTCAACTTATCTCCCTATGGGGTTACTCAAATTTTGTGTGACAATATTCATTGGATGCAAAATTTGACTCTTCATCCAAGGAGTACCCATCTTACATACTTTCAGTGGACCCAACTACACATAAAATGAGAAATACATGAAAAACGTGATTGCAATCACGTTTTTTCATGCATTTTTCATATTTTTTGTAGTAGGGTCCATCTAAAATATGAAACATGGGTACTCCAATTTTACATCCAACGAGTACTCGCGCTCGAAGTTTGACTAAAAACTTAGGGAGATAAGTTGAAAAAGTAGTTTTATTATTATTTCTTTTTTAATCTTTTTATTTTTTTACTCCAAAAATGGTGAATCATCCCCCATGGTTGACATCATCATCTTGAATCCGATTGGCTCTTATAAAATTTATTTTGGCTATACATTTTTCTTTGGAGGCCCATTTTAGACCTCAAAATTCCCCTAATGTTTGTTCACATGTGGGCTTTAATTTAGAATAACACTTTCCCTTGTCTAAATTGAGCGCTTCAATAGTCAAAATCAGTCCTCTCGAAAAGAGGAATCTCCTCCCATGGTTGGAATTTATCACTAGGCTTCCAAATTAACACTCCCTCCCAGCTAGGGAGAAATTCCAACTGCATCACATAATCATCGCAAGTATCTTGTCATCAAATCATGTCCTATTTCAATTAACTCGTCATCAACTGTCATCACTTAGCACCACTCATCTCTTCTTATCTATTGATTGTTCCTGCTCATATGCTTAACATTATAGAATCTAAAAGAAGAATAATTCAACATTAGAGGGGAGCTTAGGCTACGACCCTAAATCCATCACTTCTACCCCCGAAATCAATGCTAGCGGGGTTCCAAATGCTACTGCCCAGGGAACATTAGGGAGCGTATCGCTAGGGAGCCCAGCTCAACCTGGAGCCACATCAGGGAGCACATCTCAATCAGGAATCCAACAACAATGAGGAGGTCCTACGGGACACTCTCACCTCATGTCTATGACAGTGGGGAAGGTCGTATGGGACACTCTCGCGCCAATTAATCTCATTGAGTAATAGGCGAGATACAACTTACCAATCAAGGATCAGAACCATCCCAATGTAAAGAAAGTTTTAGCCTTGTGAAAATGACATTCCACTTATGATCCTCAGGGAATTTCTTTCTTTGACACCATAACTCTTCGGGCCAATGTTGATTGATACTATGATTTTTTCATCTTAGGGATTATGCAATTAGGATAAATTGTCGTTTTCGCTTATTTTTAAAGGATTTTTGTAGATTAGTATAATAGACATGTCTGTTCACATAGGAAGATATCACCATTATAGCCATTATTTGCCTATAATCTTTTCACTAATATATGAGTAAAAGTATTGAAATTAGTTTTCAATATATCTTGTGTACATTTTGGAATATTATGGTGTCTTTCATCTCCTTAGCAAACTCATGTGGAACAATGGTATCGAAACAATATGGTCTCTACTATTTTTTTATCGTTATTTTCTATGATGATGTTAGGGTATATACACCTAGGCCCTGAGACAAATGAGTCCTCAGAAGAAATTCTTCTCCAGCTATATGGCCCCAGACAACAGGTGAAAAAAACCATGTGAGGTGGGATGTTTTATCAATTTGTTCATCTAGGAATCCATCTAGACATAAGGTAGATGATGCATCATTTCATCGTGATCCTTCAACAACTCCCATAAATGATGGGATAATATCTTTTGAGCATTCCTTTAAGTGGAGTGAAAAATTTCAAGGTATATGTTAGTTCTAATACCCTTAACTTTGAAGAAAAAGTAGATGAAAACTATTTGAAAATATTGCTAGATGAAGAAAATGGTTATTTTCCTTATTCATAACATTTTCAATAGGGAAAATATTACATTTAAACTTATAAAGTGTCATTCCCACACCAATCACTATTTGGATTTTCACTCACCATATTCCACTTAGGTAATCTTTACCAAAATTTTAGATTTGGATTGTTGAATCGCTACCTTTAATGCATAAATGGATTTATCACCTTTGAAAACCCCCACTAAATGTGGATCATGAAATTTTAAGATTCAAAATTTTCAAAATCCAAAGTGATTATTTTCTTTTTTTTTGTAAGCTGGGCGGGACTCTCTGATTTACATGTCCATTAAGTACCCCTCAACGGGGGAAGGGTAGCCCAAGATTTGAACCCAAGACTTCCGGTTCGGTGAGACTTCATTTCCACGGCCCTTGCCGCTTGAGCTACCCCATGTGGACCCAAAGTGATTATTTTCAATATTAAGGTGAAAAGTAATTTTTTTGCTTCCGATTTTTCTGAGTTATTGAAAGTGGTGCAATTCATATCACAACTAGACTACAAACACACACACACACATGCGCACGCGCGTGCGCACACAGACACACGTGTGCGCGCGTGCGCGCACACACGCACAAAAAGTTTTACAGATTTTTTATTTGCATTGTAGACCCAAGGACATGGAGAGAAACATTTTTGCATTGGTTGATTTAGATACAAAATTTATAGTATAGTATAATATAATATATTATAATATACATGCACACAAATATATATGCATTTCCAAGGAAATCATTGCAGGAGTTCCTCGTTGCCTTGGAATATATGGATGGTGGGTAGCTCAACCACCATCCATAATAGTGGTTAGTAAGCTAGCCACACACAAGAACAAACTTGTTATCATAGTCTAATGAACCTCACTCAAGGGGACTCTAATTGGGAACTTACTTATGTATGTATATATGTAATTCGCCAACGATAATCTTAAAAGAAAACTCAAGTGATGCTTTCCAATATCTATGGATGACATCCCTTGTAAACATTATTAGTGTAGATGGTGAGCCTTCTTCAAGGGGATTTGAACGGGGAACATGATGTGTCACATACCTCCTTGACCCAATGTTAAGAACCACCTACTATGCTTCCATCTCTGTTATTTAACTTTGATTAAATTTATATTCAATAGTTGTCACACGCATTAGTATTCAATAATCTCATAAATAAAGATAACACATGAAATTATACTCATATGCTTAGAGATTCGACAACATAAAGAGTAAGGAGCCAACATACATAACATCCCATGCAATTGAATCAAATTATAGTTGTTGAAAGAATGTCACTTGGAAAATCGAGCACCGCAACCCAACCTAGAACTAATTTCCTCTAGTTCACCCCCGAGCCGAGAGTTCTTGCCATGGATAAATTGCCTCTTGTTGATCTCTTCAATGGGTATTTAGTACCCTCTTTCACGATATGGTTTCTTTTAGCGGCGTCCCCGCTTTTATGGATCTTTTTATCCATTCGGCCAGGCTTTTCCCATAAAATCTCGCCTTTCTCCCCCGCCAGTCTTTTCCTCATAAAAGCTTGCCTTTCTCTTCCGCAAGGCTTTTATGTTTTTCTTAAAGTTAACATCTTTCTCCAGCTAAGTAACTTAATGGATATTTATCTCCCAATCCATTAAGCTTATCTAGAATTGGATCTAGAAGTCTTATCATGAAAGGATTATCCATTCCCATTCACCAATGGGATTTCATTTGGCAAGGATCTCATCTCTTGGTGTCTTGCTTTCCAAGTGGTTAAATTATCTTTATTTATTTAATAAAAAAGTATTTATTTTCATTGTTACACCTTAGACCTAACTTTTTTGTTACAACTCAGTCTTAGCTTAGGTCCGACATGATAGCAACAAAGTGTTACATACAACGGAGGGGTGTTACATGATGGCACAAAGCTTTCCAATTTCCTAGTGACATTGATAATAACTTGATGAGATTAATCGTTGGGATGTATGTATTTTCATGAATATGTTAAAATTGTTTTAGGGTCCACGCACACATAAATGTATCAAGCCATACGCCATTTGTTCTTGCTTATAATGAGTAAGATGACTAAGGAGTGGGATTTCTCTCTCCAATACCTATTTGATGCTTTTGATGGAAATATAACGGAATTTACATTTCCTTAGAAAAATTAGGGAGAAAGATGTTGGTGCTGGTTACAGGTATGGAAAATAGATTCCCCTTTATAATACTGCATGTATTGTGGTTATTTCCAATAAATAAGATCTAGACCCAGTATAATTTTCAGAGGCAATCTTTCAATGGACCTAGAATGTATATCTTATGTAATGATTGCTACTAATAAATTTAAAAAGAAATGTAGGTTTAATGATTATGTCTTCCTCTCCCTCCTCAATCTCTCTCTATCTCCTTCTTCTTCTTCCCCTATTCCCCTCTTTCTATTTCACCGTCCTCCTACAAGTTTTAAAATTTCCAAAGTTATTTAATGCATATAGATTCTTAGGAAAATAGAAATTAGATAACAGTGCACACACTCCAAGCACAGTAAGAATCACCGTGGAAACCTTTTGCCGAGAATGCCAACAAAACATAAGGCCACACCTCTCTATTTTTCAATGTAGTAAATTCACCATTTTATTTGAAAAAGATCCATAAAAGGAGGATGAAACTAAATTATATCATAGTGTCCCAAATCCCCATGAGGAAAAACTCTGAAAATAAAAAGAATATAATTATAAGAGCTAAGTGGGTGATGATATAATGGGCCACAAGGAGTGTAGTTGATGCATCAACTATCCAAGACCATAAATTTACCATATGAAGTTTGTTTTTGGGTTCTATTTATCTTCTTGGAAACATCATAATAATATTTACAGAAAGGGAGAACACAGACTAGACGATTCCTTCAATTTCTACCCCGATTGCAATGAAAATATTAGAAATGTTGTTTATGACTTGAAACATGTCCCAAAAGTTCAAGGATGAAATTTATTTGTAAATATGGATACAAGGTAAAATATGATTTTGAGATGGTGGAAATATCAAATGATTATTCCTTAAACTCCTCTTGATTTTTTACTGCTCCTTATTCATATTATTTCCTTTCTACCCATCCTCCCTTCTCCTCTTCTTTCTCTTTCCTTTCTATTCATCCTTTCTCAAATGGTTCTTTTATTATCCCCCTCTTCCTATTGGGTTGTCCCCTCTTTCCTACTCCCTGCCACCATCTTTTTCTCTTCCCCCTCTTTCACTTCATCACTTCTTCCTCTTCCTATTTTACCCAAATTATCCTTCACTTTTTCTTGATTCCTCCTTACGCTTCATCTCCTTCTAATCCCTCCATTCCCTTTCTATTCATCCTCTTTTTTCTACTCCCATTTTGAGATTCCTCCTTGCTTCACTTCTTTTTTGATATCCCATTCTTCCTCTTCCTCTTCCCTCCTTTATCTTTTTTCCTCATGTTCTTCCCCCCCTTATTCCCCCTTCTTCCTTCCTTCGATTTTGTCTTCCTCTTTCTCCTTCACTTCTACATTTCCTTCCCTCACTTTCCTCTTGTCTTGACTCCTCTACTATTTTTTCCCTCTTTCCTCCTTTCTCCACTTCCTTGAGAATTGAATAAATCCCAAGGTTATGTTTTTCCACTTCCTCCTATTTTCCCTTCTCTTCCTCCTCAATTTATACTCAACCTATTTCGAGAGTCCTCTTTCCTCCTATTTTTCTTTGACCTCCCCTCCTTTCTCCTCCCCCCCATCTTCACCATCTTCTCATCCATCCTTCCTTCTTTTTAAGTTTCATATTCTTCTTTCTCTTTATCTTCCATATTACCTTCCTCACTTCCCTCTTGTATTCTCTTCTCCCCCCTCCATTTCATCTCCTCCCTCCTTTCCCAATTTCCTTGAGAATGGAATATTACCCAAGGCTATATCTCCTCCTACTCCTACCCTTCCATCTTACTTCCCCTTCGTTTACTCCTCTTTTTCTACTTCTCCTATTTTTAGATTCCTCCTTCCTCCTCTTCTTCTACTTCTTATTCTCTTCTTTCTCCTTCTCCTCCCCTTCTCCCCCCTCCTTTTGTCTTCTTTACGTTTTCCTTCCCCTTTCTCCTTCTCTTCCATATTCCATTCCCTCACTTCCCTCTTCTCTTCCATTCTTTCCTCACTTCCTTTAGAATTGTAGAACATCCAACGCTATGCCTTTTCATATGGCTGAGTTATATTTTGAAGGTAATAATGTTGGAACAAAGATCTATCTTGAATATATTTGTGTATTGTGGATTGCGTTACTTGTTGTAGTTTATTTTGAATATTTCATTCCTAGGTCCCTAATTATGTACTTTATTCTTTGCCAAGTCCCTAATTATTTACTTCCATGGTTATAGATATGAATTCAAGTGGATTTGAATCTAGAGGTCATGATAATTAAAACAAGAGAAAGGGTAGGGAAAAATAACAAGGGAAATTTTTTTTTTTGTAGACACCAAGGAAGGAAAAACAAAAGGTGAATAATGATCACCTATGAGATATATTTGTTTATTCACAAGTGTGGAATCACTATAAATGAAAATCCTTCGAATTTACAATGAAGAATTAAAATATGCGTCCAAGAATGTTTATAAAATAATTATGGAATATTACAACCCTTGTATGAGGTGATTAAGTGTTTTAAAAAACTTGTATGTACTTAGACTTAATCATATATTGATTGTGATATGACTGAGAACGAGGGGTTATAAGGTGAGGAGGGAATTGGCACCAGTTCAACTAAGTTATGATGTTAGATTCATTTCTTTAATTTAAGTGTTTGTATATATATTTTTATTCAATGTTGTAGACAAAGTCAAAATTTCCCCTGTGGTGGTGGCTTACTAGTGGTAGGGTATTAGTTATTTACAAGTGTTACATCGTTATTTTATTATATGATAAAATATGTCTTCATTTTCAGTATGTATGTTTGGTTTTGTTTTGGCTCACATGGTGTGAAATTAACAGTGGCGCCTTACTAGTGGTAGGGTTTTAGTTATTTACAAGTGTTACATGGTTATTTTATTATTTGATAAAATATGTCTTCATTTTCAGTATGTATGTTTGGTTTTTTTGGCTCACATGGTGTGAAATTGATTGAATGTTAGTGTGTTCAAATTTCAAAATTTCATTTACGAATACATATTTTGTTTCTCTCATGGTAACATGAGAAATCACTTACAAACTGTTGAAAAATGTGCAACAAGAAATGTTAAATTTAGAATGTGCTAAAAATAGACCTGCGAAAAATAGCATGTCCAAAAATAGCAGTTTGGCCAGTGAGGTCCTTGGCCACATTGGGTGAGAGGTGAAACTGTTAAAAATAGAAAGTTCTAAAAATAGCATTTTTGGGTCCATTCCTATTTATAGTAGTCCCTAGTCTATCCATAGGAAGTAAAATTGATTTTGGTCTTAACAGCAGTGAAAAATATTAATTAATTAATTCTCCATGAGTTAATTAGTTAAGGAAAATCAAACTTGAAGTCTTTGTGAGAACATGCAATAATTTCTCCAATGATTGGGGAATGTGTTCTTGATTTACTCCTCTGATTGATAGAATAAGTATGAGTTCTATAATGAGCGAATCAGTTGACTTAGTTCTAACTAGTAAAGTCCAGTTAGATTATTTTAACAAGTTGTTAAAATAATAAAATATAGTTTGTTAATGCTTGCATGCATGTGACACCTATTATTTTAGATAACTGAGAATTCACTCATGGATAACTGTTGCATGTCAGTTCTGTCAGAGATCCAGTTGAGATAAGATGTGGGACAGTGTACTATCAGATGCTTGGATGTTTCTAGTAAGTATTCCTTCCATGGAGAAGGATCTATTATAGGAGATTGGAGGACTTGTGGCCTATATATTGAGGTCTATGTAGTCCATGGTTTTCATCTTCTGATTGAAGATCATCAGGATCTTTTGAGTACAGAGAGAGCAGGATAGCTATTGAGTTGATTCTTTTTGTATGTTGAAGAGGATTTCCACTTGATTGATAATACATGGTTGGGGCTTTATGTTGGTGCTTTCCCCTGGATATATCCTGTGTTATATGTGATTGATTCCTTCTTATCAGTTATATGTGTTCTTATTGATGTTTCTCATGGTTGGTTAAGCTTCCGCTAAATTGTTTGTAGAAGTAGATCAAGTGTTTTACTTTAGTACATTGCATTACCAGGTGATCTATAGGTGGGAAATTTCTACATGGTATTAGAGCTAGCTGATTTGTAGAAAAAGTTCTACATTGTATCAGAGCTAGTTGATTTATAGAAAAATTCTACAAAATTCTACATGGTATCGGAGCACAGGGTATCAAGGAGAGAATAGTATAATGAGAGGAGATTTCAAAGTTTTGAGTTTTGGGCTGAGAGTTTGCAGAGCAGATATGAAAATTTCTGTACAAAATTTTCAAAAATAAATAGCAGATTTGGATTCCGTGCGGAAAAATACCCAAAAAAATCGGTTGAATTGGAGTTGGGATGAGGGAGATATCGCTGATTTAAAATCATTTTTTTTCTTAGAAAATTTCACAACGGCAGGAAAGTGGAAATAGATTGGTGTGCTAGCCAAGAATCTGTATGCTCTTGAGGTTCAAAATGCATGCAAAGCCTTGAGCAGCAAGGCAAATGATGGAGACTTGGTGGTTGGGAGGGAGGGTATATTACCTCTCAACATGCAGAGCCATAAGAAGTCTCAGACGATTGTGGAGGAGCCACGATTGGTGCAGCAACTTCAGGAGGTTGTGGAGCAGCCATAACAAGGGAAGCTGAGAGGAGATCGAGCAGAGACATCTACTCATGCAGAGACCTCCATTAGGGGGAAACTTCGAGCCAGGTGGGCTGAGGGATCACATGCAGCCATACCTCCAGGTAGGAGGTGGGGCGATATTGAGTGATCGTCCCAAGGAGGAGGGGCAGGATCCTTGTTGAGTCCCAAACTTGCATCTTTCCTACACCTTTTTCTAGATTCTTTCCATTCATCTGAACCTCCCAAGTCATCAGTATCATTGCATATTAGTTATAAAAGAGCATTTAAAGTGGTTTCTTAACTATGTCTTTGTGTTGTTGTTTGAACTAGATTTTTGCTTATGAGCTGCGGAATCTTGTCACTTTCCGCAGCCAGCTCAACTTTCCGCAGCTTTTTTGTTAAAGTCTATATTGCAGGTGTCTTCAGGCAAATCGAGCCACATGGGCAAGTTGAAAATGATGTGGACGTGGACCGAGTCCTATTGGCTCAGTCGAATTCATCAAAAGAGGCCATGGTCAAAGGTAGTCAAGCGGTGGTTAACCTAAGATTCTTGGACGTGGTTGTTCACGTGTCTCTTATTAGCGCAGATTGTAGGAAAGTAGTTATGTCATCATCTGTTATAAATAATGCGTTCTCATACGCATATAGCTAGCTTTTGTAATGTAATTTTGACTGTTAACGAGCCCATTGTGCCGTGACCTTATTTCTATGTTATGACTGCATTTTGAATACATGAGAAGACTCTGTTTATAAGCTCAATTCGTGGTTGATAGCTGACTGCCCGAGGTTGTGCAGAGGGCCCCTGTACACATCGAGGTTTTGTTTATTGCTGTATAGTTTCATGCTTTATTTCTTTACGTTCCTTATGCCATACTCATTCACGCATATATATCGCATTGCTTATGGTATTCACGTTTTATTTCTGCCCATAATTTTACATGATTTTATAATGCTGTTAACTGATCAGTGTCTTTGTTCCAGATTACAGTAGGCAGCCCGGGCATTTGCACATAGTTTTACAATGACTAATGACATGGAAACAGTCTTATCTTTTTGCTGATTTATTTTTCTTAGTTTTTAATTCCATCACTGTTTTATTTAGTTCAGTTTTGCACATTTGCTTTATTAGTTAGATTAGCTATTAAATTACTCATGTCATTATCAGTTACCTCCGAAAGCCATAGCGAGACTAATGGCGAGGGATTGAAGTATGAGTATGTAATTTGATATTAGTTTATTTTTCTGCAAATTAGATATCAGATTGCTCAAGTTGTTTATGATTACCTCGAAAAGCCATAGTGAGACTAATGGTGATGGGTCAGAATATGAGTTGATGTAATTTGATTTTAGCTTTACTTTGCTTGCAATTCTTGGATTTCTTTGAGCACATTTTCTTTTGTATTTAGACAGCAGCAAGGGTAATGGGTTTCATGATCAATAGTTCACTGTTTTTTTGACTAGTATAGTGGCGCATTTTCATTTTATTTTGGGAATTAATTTTGTCATTGCATGTTTTAAACCCCTTTTGAAGTTTGAAGTTTGGGAAATCATTATAAAGGACATCATTGCCTTGAACATTTATATCCATACTTATCTTTTAGAATTCCCCTCTCACATTAGGAAGCCAACCAAGATAAAAACCCCCAAAACAAATAAAAACCAAAGACGACAAAAAGTAAGAGATAGGTTATCTTGCACATATAGTGCGGCACACTTCGTCAGCTTACAAATCTCGGATTGACAATTAAATGCAGCAATTTAGGACACTCTAAATTGACCAAACAATCCTTGAGGTACCCAACCTCTTGGATGAGACCTTGCTACAGGAGCCCCGATGTGGAGTAGCAGGAATTGACTGATTGGGTAGAGACAGATGCGGATGGAGCGACAGAGAGAGCAACAGTGCAGGGAATCCCAGGACAGCACATAGCTAGCTGGTTGCAGCAATGCGAGAGGCACAAGTGTTTTGCATAGTGCTAGGTGGCACAAAGAGGTGTGCAATGGTGCGAGATGCATGGAGATGTTGCAGTAGCGCAGATGTCAGAGAGGGAGAACTTGTCAGCAACAGGTAGAGCTTCAGCATCAGAGTATGTTCCCAGCCCAACAGAGTGGTGAGTTGGGAGTGTTTTTGTTCCAAGTGGATCGGGTAGATGTGTTGCATGCAAAAAATTCCAGAGTTACAGGATCGGGTTCGAGAGGAAGCCTTTCATGTTGAGAGGGAGTGTTGAAAAACGTGCAACAAGAGGCGTTAAATTTAGAATGTGCTAAAAATAGACCTGGTAAAAATAGCATGTCGAAAAATAGCAGTTTGGCGAGCGAAGTCATTAGCCACATTGGGTGAGAGGTGAAACTGTTAAAAATAGAAAGTTCTAAAAATAGCATTTCTGGGTCCCTTCCTATTTATAGCAGTCGCTAGTCTATCTATAGGAAGTAAAATTAATTTTGGTCTTAACAGCAGTTGGAAATATTAACTAATTAATTCTCCGTGAGTTAATTAGTTAAGGAGAATCAAACTTGAATTCTTTGTGAGAACATGCAATAATTTCTCCACTGATTGGGGAATGTGTCCTTGATTTACTCCATTGATTGGGGAATGTGTCCTTGATTTACTCCACTGATTGAGGGAATAAGTATGAGTTCTATAATGAGAGAATCGGTTGACTTAGTTCTAACTAGTAAAGTCCAGTTAGGTTATTTTAACAAGTTGTTAAAATAATAAAATATAATTTGTTAGTGCTTGCATGCATGTGACAACTATTATTTTAGATAACTGAGAATTCATTCATGGATAACTGTTGCATGTCAGTTCTGTCAGAGACACAGTTGAGATCAGATGCGGGACAATGTACTATCAGATGCTTGGATATTTCTAGTAAGTATTCCTTGCATGGAGAAGGATCTATTTTAGGAGATTGGAGGACTTGTGGCCTATATATTGAGGTCTAGGTAGTTCATGATGTTCATCTTCTGATTGAAGATCATCAGGATCTTCTGAGTACAGAGAGAGCAGGATAGCTATTGAGCTGATTCTTTTTGTATGTTGAAGAGGATTTCCACTTGATTGATAATAAATGGTTGGGGTTTTATGCTTGCGCTTTCCCCTGGATATATCTTGTGTTATGTGTGATTGATTCCTTCTTATCAGTTATATGTGTTCTTATTAATGTTGCTCATGGTTGGTTAAGCTTCCGCTAAATTGTTTGTAGAAGTAGATCAAGTGTTTTACTTTAGTACATTGCATTACTAGGTGATCTACAGGTGGGAAATTTCTACATGGTATTAGAGCTAGCTGATTTGTAGAAAAAGTTCTACATGGTATCGAAGCTAGCTGATTTGTAGAAAAATTCTACAAATTTCTACACAACGTAATTGTGTGGGTATGCTAATTCATATATGAACCTTTAAAAGTAAATAAGTAAGTTAGCATCAACGAAGTTAGATCCTTTATAAAATTTTACAATTTCGAATTAAAAAACTTTAGAAAGATCAAAGTTTGATGTCATATACTTTATATATGATAAGGCCTCTATTTGGATAATATGAATATCATAACATAAATTTGGATCCTAAACCTATATATTGAGGAAACCTCTATTTGCATAATATGAATATCATAACTTAAATTTGGATCCTAAGCCTATCTATTGACTAAGCGTTTCCTCGCAAATATCTCCAAGTTGGACATTTTTGACATTTTACCACACAACATTTTGATTATTATAACAAATATCTATCTTTAATTTGTTACACTTGAATTTTTTGAAATTTTCACTGAGATTTTATGATATTATTGTTCCCAAAGACACTTTTTACAATCAGTGGAGATGTGTAATTCTTTCCATTCTCAACATTGAGTGGACAATTGGCTCTACAACCAGCATAGGGTAAACACGTTTACATGTCTGCTTAATATGTTGAATTTATATTAATATGTCCAATTAAATTGATAAACATTTACATGTGTTTAAATTAATATAGAGCCCAAGGGAGATGTTGTACTATCCTCAAAAAGTTAAAAGTAATAGAAATAATAAAATTCAAATTTGTTACATTGTGATTTCGTTTTCATTAATAAAATTACTAATAACATTTTATATTAAAAATGGAAGAGGGTAGATGGCCTAAAGTTGTCTTTAATGACAGATTGCGCAAGAGAAAAAAATACTTATGCACCAAAATAACAAATAATTTAGTAAATGGGGTAGTTGCTTGAGGTGTGTCCTGTAAACAACAAAGAGATAAAAGCTTTTGTTATGGAAAAGTTCCACAAGCGTACTTTGGATAAGGAGCTAGGAAGAAAGAAAAAGTACTATACTGAAGTGTTTATTCCCACTCATAGTCATCAACCAAAAGCATACATAGAGGCCAATATCTCTTGGAAAGCCAAAATTCTTATTGCTAAGCTAAGGACTAATTCTCATCAACTCCGTTGTGAAAAAGTTCCACAAGCGTACTTTGGATAAGGAGCTAGGAAGAAAGAAAAATTACGATATTGAAGTGTTTAATCCCACTCATAGTCATCAACCAAAAGCATACATAGAGGTCAATATCTCTTGGAGAGCCAAAATTCTTATTGCTAAGTTAAGGACTAATTCTCATCAACTCCGTTGTGAAAAAGGGCGCTGGAAGAGGCAAAAATAAGTGTCGGAGGAAAGAGTATGCATTTTTTGCTCTTCTGTAAAAGTGGAAACAAAAAATCATTTATTTTAGAATTTGAGGCCTTCAAAGACAGCAGGGAAAATTATGCAGATATGCGGCAGCTAACTCTTGGGATAATCTATTTAGTGAGGGGTTTGTCGAGAAGTTGGGAGCATTTATTTTGAAGCTTTCACATAAAAATGGCCGAATACATCAAGCAGATGAAGAAGAATTATGTCCCATATGTTATCTTTAGCCTCCTTTCTTCTTTCTTTCTATACATATTACATTAAAATATAGAAGTAACAACAATAAGTTAACAACGATTTTACCTTATAAAATATAATATTGATTATGTAACCATATTTAAATTTACACATAAACTTACAATATAACAGTATCTTTAACCATGGATATTCACATCCACTTTGCCATAGATGTTATTAACTTTTAAATAGGCTTTGTTACAATAACATGGGCCAATACGATGGTTCATAAATACAATATGCTAAAAAATCATCTCTCAGTCATACTCAAAATATTTTATAAATGCTTTTTATAATATTTTTCTATTAAATTTAAAAAATATATATTATAATTACTTTTGAGATATATCTACACCTCTATGAACGAAAATATATAAGATATAGATAGCAGCTATAAATTAAGATAAATTAAAATAATAATTTTGTAACCATATTTAAGTTTCATAAACAAGCACAAAAACTTAATACTTTCAATATAACCAGATTTTTAACCAAAAATTTTAACCATACCGTAGTGTGGGCCAATAGGATGGCTCATCCATACCACATGCCCAAAAACCATGTGTCATTTCACAATCAAAATAATACTTACAATTAAAAAGACTTTTCACCATGAATACTCACCCCACTTTACCATGGATATTATTAACCACGCCATACCATGGGCCAATACCATGGTCCATCAATAACACATGCCCAAAATGCATCTCTCATATCACAATCAAAATATTTTATAAATGAAAAGTTTAAATTATTTTTATTACGTTTTTGGGGTTTTTGGGCCAAGAGACACTCTCCATCCTAGTATGGAAGTGTTTTTGTAATGTCCAATTATATTATGTTATGCTCGAATTAAATAACAATAAAACACAAACTTAGCATTTAAAATATTTTGACTGAGTGAAATTATATAAAAATTGAAATTAAACTAAAAAAATAAAATTAATAATTAAAACTATCTAGATCCATCTTAACTTCCGGAGGGATCAAATTTATGCAGTTGCAAATCTTTCTTCAAGTTTTGCACTGATCCCTCATCCGGATTTAAGATGGATCTAGAGTGGTACTAGATCATTTCATAATGAAGATATCATATTAATGTTTTTCATATGCACTAGTATGACACTTGGGAAAGTAGACTAGTCGAATTGAGAAAAAGATGATTTAGTCCACTGAAAATTTCTAAGTTTAAAATAAAAACGTATAAAAGAATGTTTGCTTGATCCCCTTAAGCCTAAATTATCTACTATAGGTGAATTCTTATCTATCTAGAATTCAAAAACATGAAAATCATATCAACATATGATGAAGAAAACAACTCCTAGATAGGGGAATCCAACTAAATTGTGGGAGGTGGATTGATGTCTTCCTTAGAGTTGAAGAACTCTAAATTTGCCAATTTCTTGGACAACTTTGTCACTTTAGTATCCGATTTCCTCTTGCTCCTCCAATATTTCCACAAGAACTTTCCCCATTGTTTTCCTTAAATGGTAGTAGATGTCCATTATTTGCATGTAGTCCTTGTATCTAAAGTCAAATTTCCCATCTACTCCAAAACACCTTCATTGGAGAAGAATCTAGGTTTTATTCTATTTGCATGTAGTCCTTGTATCTAAAGTCAAATTTCCCACCTACTCCAAAACACCTTCATTGGAGAAGAATCTAGGTTTTATTCCAGTTGCTCTCTGTACATTTACTATTTAGTTTTACATATCTGGAGCAACATTTCTATGATAGATTCTATTTGAATTCTTCGTTGCACTCTAAGCTTTGGAGCTAGAGGCTCTCAAGATGTTGTGTGTACCTCTAGATGTTGCGTGTACCTCTCCTGTTTCAGAATCCTCTACCTTTTGTCATGGTGAAGGTCAAAATGAAGAGCAGCCCAAAGGATAAAACGAGTCCAACATATCGAAAGGAGGAAGAGAGAGTGGAAGGAAAACAAAGAAAGCCTTACCATGTCGAGTCTTTTGCTTCCGGAAGCAAAGTCTTGGAAAGATATGATCGATTCGAGAGGTTGAAATAAGACTTGAAAGGGAACTTGAGAGACGAAGGGGAAAAGGATACAAGAGAATGAAAAGGATCTAGTAGGGTCGAACTGGGCCAACATAAGTAACGCTTATTGGATTCAATAAACACATATGATATACACAACAAGGATTGAAAGAACCACCTTGAAGAAGGAGAGATTTAGAGGATCTCTGAACAAAAGGCTGACACAAAACAAAACATAGCAAGGGCCAAGAAATTCCTTTGTGGTGCCATGATAGGGGCAGGGTGAGAGTGCTTAATAGAATGGATTGAAAAGGACAGCATGCGTAGATTTATAAAGGCAAACTGAGTGACATGTTGAAAGGAAAGATTAAATCTAGAAGGAGAAATGAGAGAATGTAGCACAAGCATTCTTTCATGGACACATTGAGAAAGGGGACGACATCCTCATTATTACCGTGGGAGGTGAAGGTACAGTTCAGATCTTCTTTTTGGAGACCGATCTTATTAATGATAAGACCATATTAAAGGTGAAAAAATTCATTTGAAGTGTAAAATGTCCTTATGTAACATATATTTTGAAGAAAAATTAGTAAAAAAGACTACAATATTTTTGATGGGATTGAAATATCACATGATAAAAACTTGATAACAAAAATAATTAAATATAAACTATAAATAAAATATTTTAATGAGCATTGCCACTAAAATAATTTTCTATATAAATAAATAAATTTGTAATATTCAGAATTAAAATAAATTTATAAAACTTGGTAATTTCAATCAAATAAATGTAATAGGTTAAAAATTCCAAAATGTCATTGGAATTATAAGAAAGAACGTTTTTTTTTTCCTCCACAATGCACCACCCACCCATGTTCAAAATGTTGACGGGCTGCGAAGTCGTATATTGCCAAAATATTATTGTATCAACGTGTTCATATTAATAAGGTTACTCAGATCAGATCAGTGATAGATGGAGATATGGTTCCACCGTAGACTGCTGTCTCTCATTCTAATAAATACATGTGCCGTTTTGTCGGATCGCTCATTTAACGTATTTCTGTTTGTCGATAGATTATTCAAACGGTCCGGTCCATCTGTTGTGTCATGTATGTCGTGATATATATATTTATTCAAACGGTCTATCGTCTATCTGTTGCGTCGTGATATATATATTTATTCAAACAGTCTATCGTCTGTCTGTTGCGTCGTGATATATATATATATTTATTCAAACCGTGTGTTTTCCGTTGCAATGGATCATTCAAACGGTCTTTCTGTTGTTGTAGTAGTTGTTTAAACGTCGTCTTCCTCATTTCCGTGTCCGTGGGAGGTAACGACGACGACGCCCCCGCTTTTACATATATATTTGCAGTGGAATGGCGCCAGTCAACGCCAACCTCCTTGTAGATATATATATATATATTTGCAGTGGAATGGCGCTTCTGAGATATATATATATTTGAAGAAGTTGAAGTGGAATGGCTGTGAGAGTGCCTCTGACCAAGTCAACGTCAATCAATCCACGTTATAGATATATATATAGGTATATGTTTGAAGTGGAATAATGGCGCCTCTAACCACGTCAACGCCAACCAGAATTGAAAAATCCTTACAAGATCAATCGTGCGCGGTGTTTTCTTGATCAGAAACGTCTTCCAGGCGACTATAAATTGCGATCGCAATTCAATTGAAAGCAAAACCCCCTTCCATAATTCCATTACACCAAACTGTAAGTAGGGATCGCAACTCGCTTCAAGGCAAAAGCACCGCTTTGGCTTCCCATTCCACGAGACTATAAATTCGCATCTCGATTCAATAATTTAACGGAAAACGCCTGGCTATACATTGGGATCGTCGTGATTCAATTGAAAGCCAGATGGCTAAAATTCAGGGTCTATGTGTATGTTTGCTTTCACTTTATCTTCTCATGATCGTAGTTGCAGGAACTTCTCCACATCTCGGTAGAAGCAGCTTCCCCAAGGGCTTCAAATTTGGTGCCGGGTCATCTGCTTATCAGGTTCAAGTCCCTGCCCATTCACTGCATTATTATTGTCTGGTTTCCTAGTCTTAACAAATTCTGACTGAAACTAATTTCACAGGACGAAGGAGCTGCCCGCGAGGGCGGGAAAGGACCCAGCATCTGGGATACATTCTCCCACATTCAAGGTAATGTTGAGTCCACACATAGATTGATATAGCTAGCTAGCTACACCGTCGTTGTTAATATGATCAGGGGCTTCCATCTCGCTGTTTTGTTTATTTGTTGTTATTGAACGTTAACTTGCAGGTAAAATTGAAGATGGAAAGGATGGTGATGTTGCAGTAGATCAATACCACCGCTATAAGGTACTTGGCCGTTTTCATGCACTATTTGTTTTCAACTTCTTCTTTTTTTAGCGTAGTTGTAGTAACTTGATAGAATTAATTATCTGTAATGTGATATTGTAATCTGCATGCATGCATGCAGGAAGATGTTCAGCATCTCAAATACATGGGAATGGACCTGTATCGTTTTTCTATTTCCTGGTCGCGCATATTTCCCAGTAAGTTGAATCAATACACGTCACTGACTCAACAATGGATGGATTGTTTCTGTGATAATTGGCTTTGGCTGGACTCTTATTTCCATGATTAAATGTCTTCAGAAGGATCACCAAGACACGGAGGAGTCAATGAAGAGGGGATCGCTTATTACAATAATCTCATCAACGAGCTGCTCAAGAATGGTATAATCATTTTTCCGCCGCGCGTTGCGTAGAGCTATATCTATTTTGCACGCACACGCACACGCACACGCACGCACGTGTATATATATATATCTATTTTGCACGCACACGCACGTGTATAAACATGCATGTTCATGTTCATGTAGGTATGCAGCCCTTCGTGACACTGTATCATTGGGACATGCCGCAAGCTCTGGAGGACGAGTACGGGGGATTCCGTAGTAAAAGAGTCGTGTAAGATTCACTCTCATAATTCTCAGCTTTAATTCACTCCTCTAAAACATATCAACATCGTGCCTGTTTCTGTTTCTGTTTCTGACGTGATATACTGTCTTGTCTCAGGGAGGATTTTGGCGTGTTCGCAGAAGAATGTTTCCGAGCTTTCGGAGACCGTGTGAAGTATTGGACAACTATAAACGAACCGCTCACCTTCTCATTATATGGCTACGATCTAGGGCTTCACGCACCGGGTCGCTGTTCGCCCGGATTTGGAAACTGTACAGCGGGGAACTCCGCAACAGAGCCTTACATAGTAACCCATAATATGCTTCTAGCACATAGTGCCGCCGTAAAATTATATAGGACTAAATACCAGGTGAGGTTATGTTCTGTTTTAAATATAACAATTAAAATTCAATAACATGGGACATACGATCGTCTCTTGAATATTTAGACTCAAATGTCGGAAAATAAACTGCAGGGGAAGCAGAAGGGTTCCATAGGCATAGCACTTGTGGTGAACTGGATGGTGCCATACTCAAACTCTTTGCTCGATCAAGAGGCTACTCAGAGAGCAATCGACTTCAGAATAGGATGGTATGTACACACGTGTTACCTTTAACGTAAGGCGGGCCTGAGCACAAATATCAAAAAGAAAATCCATGGAATTAATTTTGTAATGTTCTGGATGAATAATTTCAAATTAAATTTTGAGATGCAAAACATTTTGTGCTTTTGAGGCGCATTAGGATTCATTCCTAACTCTAGGTTCGGCCTTTTAGGGTGGATTTATATTGAAACTTGAAGTTTTGCTACGGATTTATATTGAACACATTTTGTGCGATGCCGCTTTTCCTTCCGCCACATGCATGTCTACTCGAGATGTGAGGTGTAATTTTTGCTGTCGAATTACAGGTTTCTGGATCCACTGACGTCGGGGAAGTACCCTGACTCTATGCGAAGCTTGGTGGGAGCACGCTTGCCACTATTCAGCAGTGAAGAGGCCAAAGATCTAAAAGGCTCATTCGACTTTCTTGGTTTTAATTATTACTCAACTGACTTTACCATCAACAATCCCACTCCACAAAATCCCTTGGACACTGACTACGTTCTGGACGCCCGGGCTAATATATCATGTAAGATTAATATCATGTACTGCTGCTTTAAACACTTAATTTCTTGGCAAAGTAGACAATCAAGTTCGAAAACATCAAGTGACTCATGGTATTTTAAGTGGTATTTGATTCTTCTATGGTGCAATATTGCATATATATATTTTTGGTATTAAAACTTCCTTGTTTGGTGCTTCAGATGAAGTAAACGGAGTTTACCTCGGATCCGATGTAAGTGAACATTACAGATTTTATTTATTTTTATATTATAAGCTTTAATGAACGACACAACTTTAAGTTAATAAGCTTTAATGAAGCACAACTTACACTCACTACTTTTAAGTTAATAATATATCTCCCCGTTTGCGGTTTGCAGGAAGGTGTGAGCGCTTTTAGGTCTTATCCTGCTGGATTAAGGGATGTGATCAACTATACGAAGCACCGGTATAACAATCCTCCCATATACATCACTGAGACAGGTACGCGACAATGTTTCAATCCTGGGTTGTCAATTATATCTTCGCTAAAAAAACATGGATCTGATCATTACGCACAACAACATGAATTTTGAATAGGGTACGCTGATTTCGACAATGGCACAACCCGGCTCGAAGAAGCATTGCATGATTCGAGGCGAGTGGAGTACCATTCTCAACATCTATCATACCTACTTGAAGCCATAAGGTGCGTGCAACATATACACGTATTTGTTGTTATTTGAGTTTGCCATGTGGAGTGCGAGTTATTGACCAGGGCTTTTTAATTTTGATAAAATGAATTGCAGGGAGGGAGCGGATGTGCGAGGTTATGTGGTTTGGTCGCTTTTGGACAACTTTGAGTGGGCGAGTGGATATGACTATCGATTTGGTTTATATTATATTGATTACAACGACAACTTAAAGCGATATGCCAGGGAATCTGCCCATTGGTTTAGAAACCTCCTCAAATCATAGAACGAACAAGATTCTGCCCATTCGTTTTACAAACCTCCTCAATTCAATTCAATTCAATTCAATTCCATTCATTTCTGTGTAATGTAATGCCCCACTAATGGATATAGATATCTCAGCATATTGTGGATGTTTTCACCCACTAATGGATATAGATATCTCAGCATATTGTGGATGTTTTCACTTTGCTGGAGTCCTTTGTAAATGCTATTTTCGCTCACCATTACTATTTAATCAATAGTGTTGCCACTGTTTTCCTTGACCATTATTATTATTTAATAAATTGCAACGGTTTTTTGCATTATTATTATTTAATCAATTGTATCTCAACTCTTTGTGGAAATGTTTTGAGTGATTCAAATGGAAATTAGTTGTTATTAAGTTTATGTAAATTTTGTATATTATTTTTATTAAAAATTTTGTTATTAAATTTCTAATGTGTATTTTCATAAAAGCTCAGATGATGATGTAATTTTCTTTTATAATTATTTTTGAATTAATTTTTATAAAAGAATAAGTTTGAAAGTAAATTTATATTATGTTTATTTTTCTTCTTTCTTTTATAAAGGAAAATATTTGAAATCAAATCTATACTATGCTTATTTTTCTTTTCAACTTTTGGAATTACTAGTCTCCACCATTATCAAAACAACAATTCTAAGTTTCACATCAATTTATGGTAATTTTATTGTTTTTTTTTGGGTGTGTAAAAAGTTCTAAATTAAAACCATTTCGTGGCTTTCTATATAAAAGGTTGTAAATTAATTCATATAAAATTATTATACTACTTTCATTAAATTATCTATTTGAATAAATGATATAAAAATAAATATAACTCATATTACTTTTAAACTTCTATAATTTCAATTCCAAAACCTCTAAAATATTTATAAGTGGAATCACATTGCTTATTATATGTAAATATGTTTTTTAGATGACATGTATATATTTATAAAATAACAAATAAATAAATAATCTGCAAAATTTTAAGTTTAGTAAACTTAAATTCCACAAAAAATAAATAATATAACAATTACATTATTCTATATTGTATATAATTTTACTTATCGTTTCATAATATTACTTTCTTATAATATAGTTAAATTATTATAATTTTCAATTACAATTTTCACAAACTTAATTTATACGTTTAACAAAATGTGAAATTTAGATTTAAAATTTCAAAACAAGAAAATTGATTATTATCCGGTTAATATCTCATTATCTCAAAGCTAAATAAGACATAGAAACCATATATTCATTGTGCCAAAAGATAATTTGTGTATGTTGCTTTTTTGTTATTGGACAAAGAAAAAATCCCATGTTGGGAAAAATAAACGATTTCAATGGCCACTTGAGTAAGGTTGCTTTATATCAACTTTAATTCTTTCTAATGAATAGTTTCTCTACTTTATCAAATGAATATGAGAGAGATTTAGGCCCTCAATAGAATATCCCAACATCTACATTGATTTAAATATTCAATTCAAATGTTTGAACATGCATAGGTTTGTGTGTTTGTATTTATTCAATGGAGATTGATTTCAACAATATAGGTTTGTAGTCAAATGATGTCAATATGAACATGTTTAAAAGAGATGACACATATGAGAAATATTTCATCTCCTTAATACAATTAAGTGAAAAAAACTTTTATCAAAAACTTTTTCAATTAAGTTTTCAAAAGTTTCTTTGTTTCCCAAATCTAGCAAAGTGCATGGTATGCCACACTAGATGTAAATGTTCTTAAATATCATTGTTATGGATTCATCTTAACCACATATCTAGCATGCACCAAGAAGGGCCAATTCTCTTCATGTGAGAACTTCTTTAAGAGTGCAAAATCTGATTTAAAAAAATGGCATCCCCCTCATCCCTTCATAGATCCCAATGAATATACAGTGGCTCTCTCTCTCCATATATGTATATATAATGTGTAAATTTTCTTTCTTTAAAATGTACTTTTGAATGCTATATAGAGTACATAACTGAAACTTGACTTGTAAGTCCAAAATACCTTTGCTCAATATGATGAGAAAATTGGGATACATATATATAGGAGAAAAATGGCGAAAATGTAAAATAGTGAGACTACTTCAACCATTTTAACCATTAAAAGTTTCTTTTCTATTTTTTCAAATTCTTTATATGATGGATGCACAATTTTTTTTTAAAACAATATTGATATATACATATTTGACATGTACTCATTGAGATTTCTAAATTAAAATGATTTTTTTTGTTATTAATATATATTTGAGTATAAGTTAATATTACTTAATCTTGTTGTATATATTTCATTGAACGCCCACATTGAAAACTTTTGTTTTTGGAATATTTTTAAATCTTACATATTACTTTTATTTTGAGAAATAAATGAATTACCAATCTCCCTTTTATTATTCTTATTACGAAGTACTTGATATTTTTTATTTTAATTTTCAATTACTTTTTTCTTTGCACATTGAATATTTTATTATAAACTAATTAGAATATTTGATTTTGACATAAATTATTGACATAGATGGTCAAATATTTATTTAATTCTCGTGTTGTAATATTTTGAAAATTATAATGTTTAAACATCTTAAACGCACTTCTCTTTTACCTCGTGTTTACTTTTTAAAAGTTGATATAAAATTATATTATGTTATGAAGACATCGAAATATTTTATTTATGACTAAGACTTTGTGGAAAATTATCATCCACATTGGGTTGTAATATCAACAACAAATTTAGTGACCATTATTAATCATGCTTTTAATTAAAACTAACTAAACATGCATATTCATTTTTGTTTTTTGATCATGCTTTTAATTAAAACTAACTAAACATGCATATTCCTTTCAGTTTTTTATGATACAGACATTGCTTTTCTATATAGAGAATATTTTAATTGTATTTTAATACTTGGACATGTATCAATTCCATGTTGCCCATGGAGTGAATCACAAATCCCCCTCATACTGATTTGTATAAAGTGCCTCTCAACTCAATCAAACATTGTTGTATATTGATGTGAATTTTATCTAATATGTCCATTATTGGACAATGCTCTTTGTTGTTCACTCATCATCTTTTTTCACATGCAACATATATTGTGAAATACGTTGGGATTTTCTCTTTGCAATTGATACATGGAGCCTCTCATGAATTTATAAATGACATTTTCGTAGCATTTAATGAAAGATGGGTACGAGAAAATTTATGGCTTTGAGAATTCTTATAAGTGAGTAAATTTTCAATAGGTTCATTGTTTATTACGTTAAGTTGATTAGAAATATCAATTCCAACATTTGTGCTTTTGGTTGTCTCGGCTACTTAATTAGAAATATTCCGAAACAGATTAAATAATTTATAATATGAAATTATCATTAAATGTGTTATTCAAGCCATAGCGCATAATTTGTGTCTTGTAGGTTTTGGCTCTTAATTCGGTATATTCTTCAATCAAATTTTATATAAATCCAACAAGGATTTGTTGAATCACAAGTTTTAGTTATGTAGTCTACATAACCTAAGTGGCTCGAGCTTTTTTAGCTATGTAGTATAAATTTAAAAAATGCATTTTAAACAATAAAAAGTCTCAATCTCAAGAAAAATGGTATTGCTAGATTTTGCCCATAAAAATCCAAAACATGGGATAGTTAGAGTGTGCCAACTCACAGTCCATTGCTATTATGGAGAAATACATAAAAATTCGATTTGTCCTTCTATCTCAAATAATGATATTTGATTTTCCTATGAACGCTCATTTAGCATTTTCCTAACAAAATTTCATTTGATGATATACTAAAGTGTTATAATTAACTAGAATTAAGTAATCTTAGTTATGTTCACTCCACTACATTTTTTCAATGAAATGGCCTGCAAACAATTTGTTGTGAACAATCATTTGTAAGTTTTCGATTAATTCTCATATCAAGAACTAAAAAAAATTAAGTAGATATATAAGAGGATGTTGGGAGGGAGAAGGAGATCTAGAATAGATCGTTATACTATTTGTCATCCACATTGATGCTTTTAGAGCAGAAAGAGTGGAGGAATCAACTCAGAGGACCATTTTTCCTAGTGGGTCCTAGTTTGGTGAATTGGGGTCAAAGACCTTCCGAAAGGAATTCGAGGCGTCAAACAATGTTTTCATGGATACAAAATTATCGCTTAAGTTCGACAATCACTAGAGCTATTTTTCACACAAATGCCTTTCCAATGGTGCAATACATTCCTCAATCGAAGTGTATGCAAAATTTATTCCACCTAGAGGTTGACCTTTATGTTTTGACCACCGTGATTTGATAGGATAACACATCAATCCCCATCATCCATGGAAACGGGGCTAGGAATGTGATCATGATGAAGAAGAATCTAGAAGAGTGTATATTATAGCTATAATTAAGAGTTGAAGTAGTCAAAATTACCATCTAGGAGGCTATCGAGTTGTGTTATAACTAGGACACTAGGAGGAAAGGAGATTCCATTCTATTTGAGTGCACTTTGTTCCATAGATGAGTGGGGTAGCCAAGAGTTGATAGGGAGAGAACAAATAGAGGTGGTTTGTGCACTATAGAAACACACAGGCCAATAGACCAAATTTCCTTGTACTTGCATCCATTTGAATTCAAAGAAAGAGAGAGAAAAGCGTCCACCACTTCCAGTTGTGTTTTCTCTCAAAAAGGTTTCCTCGGTAATATATTGTGCTATTATGGTTGTGAGTAATTTTGCTTTCATATGTTCTCTATTTTCTACATTTTCAAACTTAATTAACCTATAATTCTAAGGAAAATAACCCTCATATTATAGATTTTAGATTTTGAGTGTAAATTTATCAAATCTGTTAGGATGAATTGTCTACTAGAGTATCCATGGAATTTTATGGATCAGGAGGTGTTGGAGGAGGATTGTAGTTCAAATGCCGTGCTCATGATTTCATGCCTTACAATTAGAGAGATCATGGAGTTGGGATAAATTTCAATATATTAGTATAAAACTAAGGTCTGCTTTATCTAGTCACTCAGTCAGGGGAGGAGCCACTAGGGGCTTCTTAGATCTGAATTAATGGTTCCTCTAAATTTGTACTAGTAGTATTAAAATATTACAATCAAGTGGTCGAAAGGCGGAATTCATATCTTCATAAATAATATGCTTGTACAATGTTGGTGTTAGGAAATTTTCATGGTCAATTGTGGAAGACCTTCGAGAAGCCAACTTATGATATCAAATACTGTTGTCCTCGGGTGGATGAGTGCAACAAGGTTTGTTTTAAGGGGTAACTAGAAATATAACATTGAATGGAAGCATCACAAGAAAAGCATGACTTCATCCCGAAGGACATGCTCGAGGACTTCCACTGTGCTCACGCTTATGGAACAACAATTAGCATATCAAAGATGAAACAAATACTTGAAATGTCTTTTCATGTTTTTGAAAATACGAACCTCGTTGTATAAAAAAATTATAGTAAGAAATATCCCAATAACCGAGATAAATAAAAGAGGAGGATGAAAATTGATTATGCCTAAGACAAAGGAGAGAAAAAAAAAGCGAGTAATGATGGAGGATGATCTGGTTGCAGGCATTTGGGTATTGCATCACCTTAGAAATGGTGCTGAGTATTTCTATATTTTATTAGGGCTATATTGTTATTTGCTTTAGATAATTTCATTTCTTGATTTACATATTGAATTCACCCCACAACGTCATAACATTATTCAGTTTTATCACATTATTCCACAAGATATGAAATTATATAGAAAGAACAATATCATCGTCATTGCAGTGGAACATAAATGAATAATAGAAGAAAAGCATTCACACATAGAGACAACATGATTGGTCGGAGACCAAGGAAAAACCAACTACAGGGAAAACCCTTTCGAATTCTTCTTCTTATTAGATTGCCATTGAATGTTTCAATAAAGAGAGTAAAATGACCCATATCTTTAACCGAAAAACTATCCAGCAAGATCAACTAAACAACATCCAAGAGATGAACCAAACAATGCTAATAATAAAAACCTTGAATCAGAAGCATGTGATTAACCATCAAACTCTACGGCCAACAGACGAAATCTTTGGTCAATTGTGAAACTCAAAACCTAGTTTCCAACCGCACAGAGAGAGTGATGTGCGTGCGGCTAAAAGCCTTTGACCGCACGAATGAGCCTGCGTGCCTGTAGTTGCAACTGAAATTTTATGAAGTATGCCTGCGGCTAGAATCCAGAACCCTAAACACACGTGCGAGCTTCAGACCCTGCAATCTCGGCCCTGTACGAACGAATCTCCACGACCCAACCTTATAACTGTTCAAGCCAACCGCAAATGAAGAAGAATGATCATAATGATGATGTTAAAATGAGGGTCATTGGAATCGTATTTATAGCCATCCATGGGTGTCCGATTTCTCTTTTGGTCGACCTGTCCTCATTAGGGTTATTTTGAGGTCTAAAATAGGCTTCCTAAGGAAATTATAAAATAATATTGGAAGTGATAAAATAAGATTAGATTACATCATCAAATTTTAGAGGGAAAAAAGAAAAAAATAATTTTCAACTTATCTCCCTATGGGGTTACTCAAATTTTGTGTGACAATATTCATTGGATGCAAAATTTGACTCTTCATCCAAGGAGTACCCATCTTACATACTTTCAGTGGACCCAACTACACATAAAATGAGAAATACATGAAAAACGTGATTGCAATCACGTTTTTTCATGCATTTTTCATATTTTGTGTAGTAGGGTCCATCTAAAATATGAAACATGGGTACTCCAATTTTACACCCAACGAGTACTCGCGCTCGAAGTTTGAGTAAAAACTTAGGGAGATAAGTTGAAAAAGTAGTTTTATTATTATTTATTTTTTAATCTTTTTATTTTTTTACTCCAAAAATGGTGAATCATCCCCCATGGTTGACATCATCATCTTGAATCCAATTGGCTCTTATAAAATTTATTTTGGCTATACATTTTTCTTTGGAGGCCCATTTTAGACCTCAAAATTCCCCTAATGTTTGTTCACATGTGGGCTTTAATTTAGAATAACACTTTCCCTTGTCTAAATTGAGCGCTTCAATAGTCAAAATCAGTCCTCTCGAAAAGAGGAATCTCCTCCCATGGTTGGAATTTATCACTAGGCTTCCAAATTAACACTCCCTCCCAGCTAGGGAGAAATTCCAACTGCATCACATAATCATCGCAAGTATCTTGTCATCAAATCATGTCCTATTTCAATTAACTCGTCATCAACTGTCATCACTTAGCACCACTCATCTCTTCTTATCTATTGATTGTTCCTGCTCATATGCTTAACATTATAGAATCTAAAAGAAGAATAATTCAACATTAGAGGGGAGCTTAGGCTACGACCCTCAATCCATCACTTCTACCCCCGAAATCAATGCTAGCAGGGTTCCAAATGCTACTGCCCAGGGAACATTAGGGAGCGTATCACTAGGGAGCCCAACTCAACCTGGAGCCACATCAGGGAGCACATCTCAATCAGGAATCCAACAACAATGAGGAGGTCCTACGGGACACTCTCACCTCATGTCTATGACAGTGGGGAAGGTCGTATGGGACACTCTCGCGCCAATTAATCTCATTGAGTAATAGGCGAGATACAACTTACCAATCAAGGATCAGAACCATCCCAATGTAAAGAAAGTTTTAGCCTTGTGAAAATGACATTCCACTTATGATCCTCAGGGAATTTCTTTCTTTGACACCATAACTCTTCGGGCCAATGTTGATTGATACTATGATTTTTTCATCTTAGGGATTATGCAATTAGGATAAATTGTCGTTTTCGCTTATTTTTAAAGGATTTTTGTAGATTAGTATAATAGACATGTCTGTTCACATAGGAAGATATCACCATTATAGCCATTATTTTCCTATAATCTTTTCACTAATATATGAGTAAAAGTATTGAAATTAGTTTTCAATATATCTTGTGTACATTTTGGAATATTATGGTGTCTTTCATCTCCTTAGCAAACTCATGTGGAACAATGGTATCGAAACAATATGGTCTCTACTATTTTTTTATCGTTATTTTCTATGATGATGTTAGGGTATATACACCTAGGCCCTGAGACAAATGAGTCCTCAGAAGAAATTCTTCTCCAGCTATATGGCCCCAGACAACAGGTGAAAAAAACCATGTGAGGTGGGATGTTTTATCAATTTGTTCATCTAGGAATCCATCTAGACATAAGGTAGATGATGCATCATTTCATCGTGATCCTTCAACAACTCCCATAAATGATGGGATAATATCTTTGGAGCATTCCTTTAAGTGGAGTGAAAAATTTCAAGGTATATGTTAGTTCTAATACCCTTAACTTTGAAGAAAAAGTAGATGAAAACTATTTGAAAATATTGCTAGATGAAGAAAATGGTTATTTTCCTTATTCATAACATTTTCAATAGGGAAAATATTACATTTAAACTTATAAAGTGTCATTCCCACGCCAATCACTATTTGGATTTTCACTCACCATATTCCACTTAGGTAATCTTTACCAAAATTTTAGATTTGGATTGTTGAATCGCTACCTTTAATGCATAAATGGATTTATCACCTTTGAAAACCCCCACTAAATGTGGATCATGAAATTTTAAGATTCAAAATTTTCAAAATCCAAAGTGATTATTTTCTTTTTTTTTGTAAGCTGGGCGGGACTCTCTGATTTACATGTCCGTTAAGTACCCCTCAACGAGGGAAGGGTAGCCCAAGATTTGAACCCAAGACTTCCGGTTCGGTGAGACTTCATTTCCACGGCCCTTGCCGCTTGAGCTACCCCATGTGGACCCAAAGTGATTATTTTCATAATTAAGGTGAAAAGTAATTTTTTTGCTTCCGATTTTTCTGAGTTATTGAAAGTGGTGCAATTCATATCACAACTAGACTACAAACACACACACACACGCACGCACGTGCGCGCACAGATACACGTGTGCGCGCGTGCGCCCACACAAACACAAAAAGTTTTACAGATTTTTTATTTGCATTGTAGACCCAAGGACATGGAGAGAAACGTTTTTGCATTGGTTGATTTAGATACAAAATTTATAGTATAGTATAATATAATATATTATAATATACATGCACACAAATATATATGCATTTCCAAGGAAATCATTGCAGGAGTTCCTCGTTGCCTTGGAATATATGGATGGTGGGTAGCTCAACCACCATCCATAATAGTGGTTAGTAAGCTAGCCACACACAATAACAAACTTGTTATCATAGTCTAATGAACCTCACTCAAGGGGACTCTAATTGGGAACTTACTTATGTATGTATATATGTAATTCGCCACCGATAATCTTAAAAGAAAACTCAAGTGATGCTTTCCAATATCTATGGATGACATCCCTTGTAAACATTATTAGGGTAGATGGTGAGCCTTCTTCAAGGGGATTTGAACGGGGAACATGATGTGTCACATACCTCCTTGACCCAATGTTAATAACCACCTACTATGCTTCCATCTCTGTTATTTAACTTTGATTAAATTTATATTCAATAGTTGTCACACGCATTAGTATTCAATAATCTCATAAATAAAGATAACACATGAAATTATACTCATATGCTTAGACATTCGACAACATAAAGAGTAAGGAGCCAACATACATAACATCCCATGCAATTGAATCAAATTAGAGTTGTTGAAAGAATGTCACTTGGAAAATCGAGCACCGCAACCCAACCTAGAACTAACTTCCTCTAGTTCACCCCCGAGCCGAGAGTTCTTGCCATGGATAAATTGCCTCTTGTTGATCTCTTCAATGGGTATTTAGTACCCTCTTTCACGATATGGTTTCTTTTAGCGGCGTCCCGCTTTTATGGATCTTTTTATCCATTCGGCCAGGCTTTTCCCATAAAATCTCGCCTTTCTCCCCCGCCAGTCTTTTCCTCATAAAAGCTTGCCTTTCTCTTCCGCAAGGCTTTTATGTTTTTCTTAAAGTTAACATCTTTCTCCAGCTAAGTAACTTAATGGATATTTATCTCCCAATCCATTAAGCTTATCTAGAATTGGATCTAGAAGTCTTATCATGAAAGGATTATCCATTCCCATTCACCAATGGGATTTCATTTGGCAAGGATCTCATCTCTTGGTGTCTTGCTTTCCAAGTGGTTAAATTATCTTTATTTATTTAATAAAAAAGTATTTATTTTCATTGTTACACCTTAGACCTAACTTTTTTGTTACAACTCAGTCTTAGCTTAGGTCCGACATGATAGCAACAAAGTGTTACATACAACGGAGGGGTGTTACATGATGGCACAAAGCTTTCCAATTTCCTAGTGACATTGATAATAACTTGATGAGATTAATCGTTGGGATGTATGTATTTTCATGAATATGTTAAAATTGTTTTAGGGTCCACGCACACATAAATGTATCAAGCCATACGCCATTTGTTCTTGCTTATAATGAGTAAGATGACTAAGGAGTGGGATTTCTCTCTCCAATACCTATTTGATGCTTTTGATGGAAATATAACGGAATTTACATTTCCTTAGAAAAATTAGGGAGAAAGATGTTGGTGCTGGTTACAGGTATGGAAAATAGATTCCCCTTTATAATACTGCATGTATTGTGGTTATTTCCAATAAATAAGATCTAGACCCAGTATAATTTTCAGAGGCAATCTTTCAATGGACCTAGAATGTATATCTTATGTAATGATTGCTACTAATAAATTTAAAAAGAAATGTAGGTTTAATGATTATGTCTTCCTCTCCCTCCTCAATCTCTCTCTATCTCCTTCTTCTTCTTCCCCTATTCCCCTCTTTCTATTTCACCGTCCTCCTACAAGTTTTAAAATTTCCAAAGTTATTTAATGCATATAGATTCTTAGGAAAATAGAAATTAGATAACAGTGCACACACTCCAAGCACAGTAAGAATCACCGTGGAAACCCTTTGCCGAGAATGCCAACAAAACATAAGGCCACACCTCTCTATTTTTCAATGTAGTAAATTCACCATTTTATTTGAAAAAGATCCATAAAAGGAGGATGAAACTAAATTATATCATAGTGTCCCAAATCCCCATGAGGAAAAACTCTGAAAATAAAAAGAATATAAGTATAAGAGCTAAGTGGGTGATGATATAATGGGCCACAAGGAGTGTAGTTGCTGCATCAACTATCCAAGACCATAAATTTATCATATGAAGTTTGTTTTTGGGTTCTATTTATCTTCTTGGAAACATCATAATAATATTTACAGAAAGGGAGAACACAGACTAGACGATTCCTTCAATTTCTACCCCGATTGCAATGAAAATATTAGAAATGTTGTTTATGACTTGAAACATGTTCCAAAAGTTCAAGGATGAAATTTATTTGTAAATATGGATACAAGGTAAAATATGATTCTGAGATGGTGGAAATATCAAATGATTATTCCTTAAACTCCTCTTGATTTTTTACTGCTCCTTATTCATATTATTTCCTTTCTACCCATCCTCCCTTCTCCTCTTCTTTCTCTTTCCTTTCTATTCATCCTTTCTCGCCTGGTTCTTTTATTATCCCCCTCTTCCTATTGGGTTGTCCCCTCTTTCCTACTCCCTGCCACCATCTTTTTCTCTTCCCCCTCTTTCACTTCATCACTTCTTCCTCTTCCTATTTTACCCAAATTATCCTTCACTTTTTCTTGATTCCTCCTTACGCTTCATCTCCTTCTAATCCCTCCATTCCCTTTCTATTCATCCTCTTTTCTCTACTCCCATTTTGAGATTCCTCCTTGCTTCACTTCTTTTTTGATATCCCATTCTTCCTTTTCCTCTTCCCTCCTTTATCTTTTTTCCTCATGTTCTTCCCCACCTTATTCCCCCTTCTTCCTTCCTTCGATTTTGTCTTCCTCTTTCTCCTTCACTTCTACATTTCCTTCCCTCACTTTCCTCTTGTCTTGACTCCTCTACTATTTTTTCCCTCTTTCCTCCTTTCTCCACTTCCTTGAGAATTGAATAAATCCCAAGGTTATGTTTATCCACTTCCTCCTATTTTCCCTTCTCTTCCTCCTCAATTTATACTCAACCTATTTCGAGAGTCCTCTTTCCTCCTATTTTTCTTTGACCTCCCCTCCTTTCTCCTCCCCCCCATCTTCACCATCTTCTCATCCATCCTTCCTTCTTTTTAAGTTTCATATTATTCTTTCTCTTTATCTTCCATATTACCTTCCTCACTTCCCTCTTGTATTCTCTCCTCCCTCCTCCATTTCATCTCCTCCCTCCTTTCCCAATTTCCTTGAGAATGGAATATTACCCAAGGCTATATCTCCTCCTACTCCTACCCTTCCATCTTACTTCCCCTTCGTTTACTCCTCTTTTTCTACTTCTCCTATTTTTAGATTCCTCCTTCCTCCTCTTCTTCTACTTATTATTCTCTTCTTTCTCCTTCTCCTCCCCTTCTCCCCCCTCCTTTTGTCTTCTTTAGGTTTTCCTTCCCCTTTCTCCTTCTCTTCCATATTCCATTCCCTCACTTCCCTCTTCTCTTCCATTCTTTCCTCACTTCCTTTAGAATTGTAGAACATCCAACGCTATGCCTTTTCATATGGCTGAGTTATATTTTCAAGGTAATAATGTTGGAACAAAGATCTATCTTGAATATATTTGTGTATTGTGGATTGCGTTACTTGTTGTAGTTTATTTTGAATATTTCATTCCTAGGTCCCTAATTATGTACTTTATTCTTTGCCAAGTCCCTAATTATTTACTTCCATGGTTATAGATATGAATTCAAGCGGATTTGAATCTAGAGGTCATGATAATTAAAACAAGAGAAAGGGTAGGGAAAAATAACAAGGGATTTTTTTTTTTGTAGACACCAAGGAAGGAAAAACAAAAGGTGAATAATGATCACCTATGAGATATATTTGTTTATTCACAAGTGTGGAATCACTATAAATGAAAATCCTTCGAATTTACAATGAAGAATTAAAATATGCGTCCAAGAATGTTTATAAAATAATTATGGAATATTACAACCCTTGTATGAGGTGATTAAGTGTTTTAAAAAACTTGTATGTACTTAGACTTAATCATATATTGATTGTGATATGACTAAGAACGACGGGTTATAAGGTGAGGAGGGAATTGGCACCAGTTCAACTAAGTTATGATGTTAGATTCATTTCTTTAATTTAAGTGTGTGTATATATATTTTTATTCAATGTTGTAGACAAAGTCAAAATTTCCCCTGTGGTGGTGGCTTACTAGTGGTAGGGTATTAGTTATTTACAAGTGTTACATGGTTATTTTATTATATGATAAAATATGTCTTCATTTTCAATATGTATGTTTGGTTTTTTTTTGGCTCACATGGTGTGAAATTAACAGTGGTGCCTTACTAGTGGTAGGGTTTTAGTTATTTACAAGTGTTACATGGTTATTTTATTATTTGATAAAATATGTCTTCATTTTCAGTATGTATGTTTGGTTTTTTTTGGCTCACATGGTGTGAAATTGATTGAATGTTAGTGTGTTCAAATTTCAAAATTTCATTTACGAATACATATTTTGTTTCTCTCATGGTAACGTGAGAAATCACTTACAAACTATTGAAAAATGTGCAACAAGAAATGTTAAATTTAGAATGTGCTAAAAATAGACTTGCTAAAAATAGCATGTCCAAAAATAGCAGTTTGGCCAGTGAGGTCATTGGCCACATTGGGTGAGAGGTGAAACTGTTAAAAATAGAACGTTCTAAAAATAGCATTTCTGGGTCCATTCCTATTTATAGTAGTCCCTAGTCTATCTATAGGAAGTAAAATTAATTTTGGTCTTAACAGCAGTGAGAAATATTAATTAATTAATTCTCCATGAGTTAATTAGTTAAGGAAAATCAAACTTGAAGTCTTTGTGAGAACATGCAATAATTTCTCCAATGATTGGGGAATGTGTTCTTGATTTACTCCACTGATTGATAGAATAAGTATGAGTTCTATAATGAGAGAATCAGTTGACTTAGTTCTAACTAGTAAAGTCCAGTTAGATTATTTTAACAAGTTGTTAAAATAATAAAATATAGTTTGTTAATGCTTGCATGCATGTGACAACTATTATTTTAGATAACTGAGAATTCACTCATGGATAACTGTTGCATGTCAGTTCTGTCAGAGATCCAGTTGAGATAAGATGTGGGACAGTGTACTATCAGATGCTTGGATGTTTCTAGTAAGTATTCCTTCCATGGAGAAGGATCTATTATAGGAGATTGGAGGACTTGTGGCCTATATATTGAGGTCTATGTAGTCCAAGGTTTTCATCTTCTGATTGAAGATCATCAGGATCTTTTGAGTACAGAGAGAGCAGGATAGCTATTGAGTTGATTCTTTTTGTATGTTGAAGAGGATTTCCACTTGATTGATAATACATGGTTGGGGCTTTATGCTGGTGCTTTCCCCTGGATATATCCTGTGTTATATGTGATTGATTCCTTCTTATCAGTTATATGTGTTCTTATTAATGTTTCTCATGGTTGGTTAAGCTTCCGCTAAATTGTTTGTAGAAGTAGATCAAGTGTTTTACTTTAGTACATTGCATTACCAGGTGATCTATAGGTGGGAAATTTCTACATGGTATTAGAGCTAGCTGATTTGTAGAAAAAGTTCTACATTGTATCAGAGCTAGTTGATTTATAGAAAAATTCTACAAAATTCTACATGGTATCGGAGCACAGGGTATCAAGGAGAGAATAGTATAATGAGAGGAGATTTCAAAGTTTTGAGTTTTGGGCCGAGAGTTTGCAGAGCAGATATGAAAATTTCTGTACAAAATTTTCAAAAATAAATAGCAGATTTGGATTCCGTGCGGAAAAATACCCAAAAAAATCGGTTGAATTGGAGTTGGGATGAGGGAGATATCGCTGATTTAAAATCATTTTTTTTCTTAGAAAATTTCACAACGGCAGGAAAGTGGAAATAGATTGGTGTGCTAGCCAAGAATCTGTATGCTCTTGAGGTTCAAAATGCATGCAAAGCCTTGAGCAGCAAGGAAAATGATGGAGACTTGGTGGTTGGGAGGGAGGGTATATTACCTCTCAACATGCAGAGCCACAAGAAGTCTCAGACGATTGTGGAGGAGCCACGATTGGTGCAGCAACTTCAGGAGGTTGTGGAGCAGCCATAACAAGGGAAGCTGAGAGGAGATCGAGCAGAGACATCTACTCATGCAGAGACCTCCATTAGGGGGAAACTTCGAGCCAGGTGGACTGAGGGATCACATGCAGCCATACCTCCAGGTAGGAGGTGGGGCGATATTGAGTGATCGTCCCAAGGAGGAGGGGCAGGATCCTTGTTGAGTCCCAAACTTGCATCTTTCCTACACCTTTTTCTAGATTCTTTCCATTCATCTGAACCTCCCAAGTCATCAGTATCATTGCATATTAGTTATAAAAGAGCATTTAAAGTGGTTTCTTAACTATGTCTTTGTGTTGCTGTTTGAACTAGATTTTTGCTTATGAGCTGCGGAATCTTGTCACTTTCCGCAGCCAGCTCAACTTTCCGCAGCTTTTTTGTTAAAGTTTATATTGTAGGTGTCTTCAGGCAAATCGAGCCACATGGGCAAGTTGAAAATGATGTGGACGTGGACCGAGTCCTATTGGCTCAGTCGAATTCATCAAAAGAGGCCATGGTCAAAGGTAGTCAAGCGGTGGTTAACCTAAGATTCTTGGACGTGGTTGTTCACGTGTCTCTTATTAGCGCAGATTGTAGGAAAGTAGTTATGTCATCATCTGTTATAAATAATGCGTTCTCATACGCATATAGCTAGCTTTTGTAATGTAATTTTGACTGTTAACAAGCCCATTGTGCCGTGACCTTATTTCTATGTTATGACTGCATTTTGAATACATGAGAAGACTCTGTTTATAAGCTCAATTCATGGTTGATAGCTGACTGCCCGAGGTTGTGCAGAGGGCCCCTGTACACATCGAGGTTTTGTTTATTGCTGTATAGTTTCATGCTTTATTTCTTTACGTTCCTTATGCCATACTCATTCACGCATATATATCGCATTGCTTATGGTATTCACGTTTTATTTCTGCCCATAATTTTACATGATTTTATAATGCTGTTAACTGATCAGTGTCTTTGTTCCAGATTACAGTAGGCAGCCCGGGCATTTGCACATAGTTTTACAATGACTAATGACATGGAAACAGTCTTATCTTTTTGTTGATTTATTTTTCTTAGTTTTTAATTCCATCACTGTTTTATTTAGTTCAGTTTTGCACATTTGCTTTATTAGTTAGATTAGCTATTAAATTACTCATGTCATTATCAGTTACCTCCGAAAGCCACAGCGAGACTAATGGCGAGGGATTGAAGTATGAGTATGTAATTTGATATTAGTTTATTTTTCTGCAAATTAGATATCTGATTGCTCAAGTTGTTTATGATTACCTCGAAAAGCCATAGTGAGACTAATGGTGAGGGGTCAGAATATGAGTTGATGTAATTTGATTTTAGCTTTACTTTGCTTGCAATTCTTGGATTTCTTTGAGAACAGTTTCTTTTGTATTTAGATAGTAGCAAGGGTAATGGGTTTCATGATCAATAGTTCACTGTTTTTTTGACTAGTATAGTGGCGCATTTTCATTTTATTTTGGGAAT
>APFE031595342.1:0-15508 GCA_000404065.3 Pinus taeda | reverse complement strand
GAGAGAGAAGGAGGGGGTGGAGAGACATAGTGATAGGGAGAGAGTGAGAGACAGGGAGGGAGTGAGGGAGACGAAGAAAGAAGAGAGAGGGAGGGAGTGGGGGCAAGAGAGGGGGGAAGTGGGACGAGAGAGGGAGTTGGGGGGAAGGAGATGGGGAGGGTGAGAGAGTGAGAGAGAGATTGAAGGGTTAGAGAGAGAGATGGGGAGGAGAGAGAGAGATCAGGGTAGAGAGAGAGGGAGAGGGAGAGGGTGAGGGTGCTGGGGAGGGGCAAATAGCGAGAAAGGAAGGGCAGAGTGGGAGAAAGAGAGGAGAGGGAAGAGGTAGGGAGAGGAGGAGAGATAAAGTGATAAAGAGTGTGAGAGAGAGAGGGGGAGTGGGGCGAGAAGGGTTGGGCGGAGAGATATGGCGAGCGGGAGTGTCTGGGAGTGGGGAAGGGATATGGTGAGAGAGGGGGAGAGGGAGGGGGAGATGGAGAGGGAGAGGAAGGGAGATGAAGGGAAAGAGAGGGAGGGGGCAACGAAGAGAGGGAAGGGGAATGGAGGGAAGAGAGGAAGGGGGGATGGAGGGAGGAGAGGGAGAGAGAGGGAGAGAGGAAGAGTGAGAGAGAGGGAGAGAGGAAGAGTGAGAGAGAGGGAGAGAGGAAGAGAGAGCGAGAGAGACAAGGAGAGAGGGAGTGGGAGAGAGATAGAGAGAGAAGGAGAGGTGGTAGAAGAGGGGGGAGAGTGTGAGAGAGAGGGAGTGGGGGGGGAGGGAGAGCGATTGAGAGAAAGAGGTGTAGGGAGGGTCAAGAAAGAGAACTAGAGAGAGATAGGGTAAAGGTGGGATAGATGAGGTGAAAGAGAGAGAGGGAGAGAGATAATGGGGGAGAGAGAGGCGAAGAGGGAGAAGGGGAGTGAGAGCGAGAGGGGTAGAGAGACGGAGAGGGGGAGGCAGAGAGGGAGAGGTAGAGAGAGAGGGAGGAGGAGAGGGAGAGATAGATAGAGAGAGAGGGATAGAGAGGGTAGAGGTAGAGGGGGAGAGAGGGGGAGGAGCAGAGATATAGAAAAATGGTGGAGATAGTTGGAGAGTAGGAGGGGGAGTGAGAGCAGGAGGGTATGATAGCGAGAGAGAGTAAGGGGGAGAGGGAGATGCAAAGAGAGAGAGGAGAAGAGAAGATGAGAGATATAGAGATAGAGAAGGAGGAGGAGGAGGAGGAGGAGAGAGGGAGGGATAGAGGAGGATAGGGAGAGCTAGATGGTGAGGGAGAGGGGGATGAAAAGGGGTAAAGACAGAGATATGTGGGCTGAGAGAGGGGGAAAGGGAGAGGGGGATTGGGAGGAGGAGGGGGAGAGAGTAAGAAAGAGGAAGGGAGAGAGAGGGGGGAATGGGTAGAGATAGCGAGAGAGCGCACTGGAGAGGGGGGGGGGAGAAGGGAAGAGAATTGGAGAGGGGAAAGGAGGGAGATGAGGATAGGGCGAGAGAGAGGGAGAGGGAGAAGAAGAGGGAGATAGTGAGAGAGAGAGGGCGGTAGGTGGGGGAGAGTGAGGAAGGGAGAGAGAATGAGAGGGAGAGAGGGAGAGGGAGAGGGAGAGAGGGAGCAAGAGAGATGGGGAGGGAGGGAGAGTGATATGGAAGAAAGGAGAGGGAGAAAGAAAGGGAGGGAAGGAAGGAGGAATAGTGGCTGAGGGGCATGGAGAGGAGAAGAGATAGCGAGAGGAGGGTGAGGGGGAGAGAGAGAGAGAGAGATGGAGATAGGTAATGAGAGAGAGATAGAAAAAGAGAGAGAGGGAGAGAAATAGAGAGAGAGAGAGGGAGGGGAGTCAGATGGAGAGGGGGAAAGAGCGCAAGAGGAGGATCAGGCTATGTCAAGAAAGGGGGCATAGGAGGGGGAGAGGGAGAGGGAAATGGAGAGAATGGGAGAGAGGATGAAGGGAGGAAAGGGAGAGAGAGGGAGAGAGCGAGAGAGAGAGGGAGAGAGCAAGAGAGGGAGAGGGAGAGAAAAGAGGGGAAGAAAGAGTGGGAGGGAGAGAGAGGGAGGGGGAAGAAACTGGGATACTAGGATAGGGCGAGGGGGAGTAGGGGGAGAGAGAGAGAGAGAGAGAGAGAGAGAGAGAGAGGATATAACATCATAATATCATGGAAAATAATCGACATGGAATTATAAGAATACAACATCATTATCCTTACATCTAAAATTTATAGTAATAAATACAAAATAAAATAAAATATCAAGTTTTACATCCAATGCAACACTTTTCCTGAACCATAATACGACCATGGAATGTTGAAATACATCGCTTAAGTGCTAATTCTAATATACATTTTCTTGTTTATTTCCAATTTCATGACCAACAAGAGGCTATTCCATACTCAAAAGAAGATCCCTTATCTATTATCTTTCTTTTCAAGTATATGAAACATAAATTAAGCCATAGTAACATATAAATTCGCTAATAAGAAATTATCCTTCAATCAACCCTAGTTTCCAAAATTATGAAAAGTTACTCACTGTTATGAACTACGAGAGCATACTATCGATAAGTAAATTCAAAAAATTATTATGCCAAAACAATCACGAACCATAGTAAAATCTAAGTTGAATATATCTCAGAAAATGGCATTCCCAACTAATTTTAAATTATAAAATTAATTTTTTATCTCTCTCACATACTCAATTATATCATACTCTTTAAATTTATTAGATACCTATCATAATTTTAAAATAGATACCTATATATCAAATTTAACTTCCAATATACTTATTAATATATTATTTGTAATTTTAATATTAATACCATAATCTTAATTTCATGAACAAGAATCATTACAAAATTATGTATTATAATTAGATTACATCCATTGTTTTTGACTATTTATCATTCATAACACTAATATTTTAAAATTTCCATCAACACATTCCAAAAATTACTACTAAAGTACTTCATCAATAGTATTAAACTTACTCATACTTATATCAAAATATTTGTTCACTTAAAATAAAATAAATATAAATTTATTTTACTTTTTACATAAAAAATTGTCATAATTTGTTTTTTGAGAACTTAAAATGTCTCTAAAATTATATGTAATTTAACCAATAATCTACACTTTTTTAAACACTAAATATTCTCATTTATTTAATGACATAAATTTTATTGCCATATATAAAATCCAAAATATTATTATTATTGATTACTTTACCAATAATAAACACATGACACTTATAAATACTAACGATAGAGTGATACATCATATAATGGGAGACTTGATTGCCTATGAAGCTTGAATGAACTAGAGATGAAGATTTATCATGTGTGGCTAAACTTTTATTAGATTAATGCCTCCCACCATGTGCCACAACTTGAGATAAAATCCACACTCCAAACAAGAAAGAAAATGGAGGAAAAAACCATGGTTTATCCATTTCAAGGCAAGGAAAAATTAAATCCTCCTTTTTCATTTCTTATAAGTTTATTTATCCAATAATGCCACATCATTTACATCATGGTTCATGACCCATTTCCATTGAAATAAAAGGAGCACTGCAATATGTATTTTTTCCTAAGGTTACCCAAGTTTATAGGAAAACATATTTTCGATTGCTCTATCAATTTGTATATTTTGAATTAAATGTCCCAAAAGTTATTCTCAGTGGTTCTCTATATTCGTTTTTCAGAAGAAAAAATATCTTATATCTTTCTATTCATATAAAGTTATAGATACATTATAGTTTTCATTTTACATGGATACATCACAATTTCCATTTTACCATGATCACGATATGAGCTTCATCTTAAACACTAGTAGCATACTAATCTTGTTATGAGGAGAACAATTACAAAATGCATTAACAATATATTACAAAAACTAACAAAATTTAATGTCAGGTCCATGGAGCCTTTGAAGAATGATGGGTCCTTTTTAGTTGTTTAAAGATATCAAAATTTCCTTCCATCTTGTCGTTAATTAATATTATATTTTAATAACATTTTGACTTTTCTTCAATTTACTTTTCCATTTTGTTTTGGCAGGGGCTCTCTATTGAGTAGTATTTAAATTTGAAGGGATGGCCTTAATTTCAAATGGAATAATATATATTCATCTAAACCAATAAATATTAAAGGTTATTAAAAAAATTAGACTTCTATTGACCACTGTATATTAAATAAGCCCCTCAAAGAATGTTAAAATGAAATAGTGTCCTAAATTTTTAAAATTTTAACAATTTAAAGGCTATCTACATTAAAATCACAATGAAATCTCAATAAAACATAGTAAATAAGAAAACATTTTTCTCAAATTCCATTTAAAAATCTAATCACATTTTTCTTTTATTCATTCGATGATATTCAGAAGCATTTGGACTTACATCATTGAAAATATAAATCTATTTGTCCAATGGAAAAGGCTTTTAAAACCTAAACCCTAAGCCCTAAGCCCTACAGATTTTATAACATTTAAAAAAGCATTTTGTAACTTTTTTTCGAGTGTTTATTAAAAGAATTTAGTGAAGTGTTTTCAACTTTCCCTCTCCAACTCTTCCCTTTTGCAGTCTCCCTCCCGCTAACTCCCTCCATCACTCCCTCCCTCTATCCCTCTCTTTCTCTTCCCCACTCCACCTCTATCGTCCCCCTCCCTCTAAATATCTCTCTACATCTCCCTTGCTACCTCCCCTCCTCCAACTATCTACACATCTCCCTTGCCACCTCTCCCCATCCCTCCCTCTCCTTCTCTCTCTCCCCCTCCGCTCTCCCATTTTGACCCTCTCTCTCTCTCTCTCCTCATCTCCCCCCCTTCTCTCTATCTCTCCCACTCACTCTCCCCATTCCCCCTACCTTGGCCCCCCTCTCTCTCATTCCCCCTATCCCTCTCCTCCATCCTCTTCCCTCAGTCTTCGCACCCCTTTCTCTCCCTTCCCCCTTTGCTCTCTCTCCCCCACTCTCTCTCTCTCTCTCTTTCCCTCCCTCTCCACTCTAGCTATCCACCCATTCCACCTCCCTCTCTTTGCATTTCTAACCATTTCTCTCTCTCTCTCTCTTTCTCTCTCTCACTTTTCCTACCTCTCTCTCCCCCTCTCCTTCCCTCCCTCTCTCTCTATATTCTCCCTCCTCAATTTCTCTCACTGTCTCAATTTTGATCTATTCATATCTCTCTTTCTCCCACATTATGTTTTTCTTCCCCTCTATCCTTATTTCTCTCCATGCTCTCTCCCTCTCCCCCTTGCTCTCTCTCCCTTTCTCCCTCCTCACCCACTCGCCACTTTCTCCACCCCCTCCCTTCATCTCCCTTTGCCCCCACCTCTTTCTATATCTCTCTCTCTCACTCTCCACATTCCCATCTCTCCCTTATCCTCCCCTTTCTTGATTGACCCTCCTCCCTTGTCCCTCTTTCCCTCCCTACCCCAAATCTATTAATCTCTCTTTCCTTAACCCCTCCCTCTCTCATCCCCCCATTCCTCCATGTTTCTCTCTCTACCTCTCCTTCCTCTCTCCCTCTATCTCTCTCTTTAACTCTCTTGACCCGCTTCATTACTCCCTCTCACATTTTGTCTCTCCCTCCATCTATCTCTCACCCTCCCTCTCTTTGTCTCTCTACCCCCCATCTCTACCTATCTCTCTCTCTCTTTCTCTGTCTTAGTCTCTCTCCCTCCTCTTGCCAATATACCCACTTCCACTCTCAATTTGTACCTCTCTCTATCTCTCTCTCACACACCGACTCCTCTCCCCTCCCTTTCCTCCTCCTCCTCCTCCTCCGCCTGCTCTCTCTCTCTCTCTACTTCATCCCCCACCACTCTTGCCCCCTCTCCCTCACTACACCTTGCCCTCTTTCGCTCCACCTTCCTCTATCTATCTCCCTCTTTCCTTCCTTTTTCTTCCTTCTCCCTTCCCTCTTTCCTTGCCTTTTCTTCCCTCCCCCTTCCCTCTTTCCCTCTCTTTGTCTCTCTTTGTCACTCTGGTCAGTGGTTGGCACTATGTCCACAGAAAAATCTAGGCTAATTGACCCCGAAGGGAATCTAGCCTCATGGCCCACTAGCAAGGCCTTACCTCGAGGGTTTCGGGGAGATTGCACACTGTGACCTCCTTGTGACGAGGTACTGATTTTGACCAACTGAGCTAACCCTTAGGGCTTAATTAAAATATATATATATACACACACCTTAATTGCTAAAATAAAAAGAAATAAAAAGCCCATCTTAAAAATATCTATAATGTATAGTTTATAATAATATTTGTTGTGAGATATTCTTTAAGTAACATTACTTAAAAAAAATTGAAATTTGATAAAACATGTTATATATATGTCATAATAAATTTTGATTTGAATGGACCTCACCTCACCATATAAAGAGGTATATCATAAATTAAATCTAACTTCAAAGAAAGTGACCTTAACCCATTAATTTTGTCAACTAAATGAGGTTCGTCATATTTAGAATCATCTTTGCATAAATTGTTTTAACTAAATTATATTATTCTAAATTGTAGTATAATTTAATATATTATTTTCTTCACATTTAACATAAAATATATTTAAATAAACTACCGGTTGCTAAAATCTAGTGTACATTTTAGCTAAAATATATAAAAACTTTATAAAAGTGGTGGATAAAAGTAATACTTAATTGAATTCAAAACTATAATAATATGTGCTTTTGGTAATTGGTAAAACGCTCTTAAACCCAGAAATCCTCCAAAACATAAGCTTATATTTTTATATTTCGCGTTCTGACACTTGTGGTAAGAGCATTGAAGAGCCTTTCCATGGTATTGGTGGATACATCTCACCAATTGATCGGATAATGAAAGCGATATCATATCTAACAAAATCTTGTTATTTCATGCCCCAGTGATATCACCCTATTTGCATACGATCGCTGTGATTATTCATTTAACCATACAACCCGGTTTCAATCCCAACTATTATGAATTGCAGACACCATACAACGAGGGTCCACATATTAGCTTGAGATCGTTGGGTGTGGAAATGTAATTATTATGGATCAGTATAAAATGACTACCTTTTGAAAGCCTTAAACTTCAAAAGCAACCGATGGCAAAGGTAAGTAAAAATATGGGTACACCCAAATCCTCAACAAGATATATATCTTACTTTGGTTTTCGATAGCGAAGAAGTCGTGAACCAAGGACCTTAACCTGACCCAGAATCATGAAAAATGACTTTGCTAAAATTATTTTAAATGATTTTATAGCGTAAGCTATGAGTGGACAATTATAGTGTGTGACGAAGCTAAGAATTCGATTTTGTGTGGATTTGAGTGGAAACTAGACTAGTTAGATGAAGATGGAAGTTTATGTCCAAAGATGAGATGAGGTGCCAAAATTGGGCTACTGCAGTTTCTTTGAAATCAATCAAAAATGGCAAGGAAATGGCAAGGAAGGATAGTATTGGACAGTCTCTCAAGTAATTGAATATTTTTTGTATTTCGTCAAAAAGAAGAGTTGTCTCCTAGTCAAATGGTTGAAATTCGTACCAATAACTCAATGAATTTTACAGTAAATTGTACTACCATGATATTAAATGCAAGTGATATGAAAAAAAGAGTTCTGGAAGCAGAGCGTGAAGGAAACCTTAAAATCTAAGTGATATGAAAAAAATCTAAGTGATATGAAAGAAAGAGTTTTGGAAGCCGAGCCTAAAGGAAACCCTCAAAATCCAAGTACAAACTATTCTTGTTGCAACCAACACAAATGTGAAAACAGACATAGAGATGGACCTAAATTGAATGGGATAAACTAATTATCAAAATCAACAACGATATGAGGCTGATTTAAAGAGGCGAAACTAATGCGAGGTACATTAATCTAAGAAAATTACATTAAAATAAATTATATTAAATTTAAATAAACAAAGCAGAAATAAACAGAGTACCTGGAAACAATTTGGAGAATAGACAAACAACGGTGAGGGTAGCAGCAACAAGAGGGCATTGGAACATATCAGCTCGCCCATTGGCAGTTCATGTTCATCAAATCATAACAAAAGAGAAACACAAGGCTTAATGAATTTAGTTCATGTTTGGGAATAAACTTACTCGAACATATACGAAATGAACTTAGTCAACTCAAAGATATAAAAAGGGACAGAGTGGATATCTAAGTGAATAACCGAATGCATACATCAATGAAAGAAAAATCCCAATGCATACATCAATGAAAGAAAAAACATTGGTATCATTCAATTGCATTTAGCAGAGGATCTTTTTTCGAGAAGACGATGCGTCCAAATCTCTTGTTCTCATCAAATGAAAGAGAATTCATCGAAATTGCATCTAAGACATGATGAATGGGCTAGAGGTCCAAATCCATTATCCACCTCTTCTCTCAATGGAAAAATATGGGACATTAAATTTTACGCGACAGAAGATCTTCTAGAGCTGGCTAGAAGTCCAAATCCATTATCCTCCTCTTTGTGAATAGAGAAATATGGTACATGAAATTTTACACGCACAATCTATCTCTATCTCTCCCACTCACTATCCCCATTCTGCCCTACCTTGCCTGCCCTCTCTCTCATTTCCCCTATCCCTCTCCTCCATCCTCTTCCGTCACTCTTTGCACCCCTTTCTCTCCCTTCCCCCTTCTCCTTCTCTCCCCCACTCTCTCTCTCTCTCTCTCTCTTTCCCTCCCTCTCCACTCTATCTATCCACCCATTCCACCTCCCTCTCTTTCCATTTCCAACGCTTTCTCTCTATCCCTTTCTCTCTCTCACTTTTCCTACCTCTCTCTCCCCCTCTCCCTCCCTCCCTCTCTCTCTATATTCTCCCTCCTGAATTTCTCTCCCTATCTCAAACCCTAAACCCTAAGTATTTTTTACCATTTTAATGCATAAACCTAAACTTTAAGTATTCTATAACATTTTAACAAGTATTTTATAACTTTTTTTTAAGTTTCTTTTAAAAACATTAACTAAAGTTGTATAAATCCCAAACCCTAAACCGTATACCATAAACAATTTTATAACATTTATAAAAGTGTTTTGTAATTTTTATTTAAGTTCTTATTAGAAGAATTTTCTAAAGTGTTATTAAACCTAAACCCTAAGCCCTAACCACTAAATCAAAAACCCTAAACTTAAAACTAAAGCATTTTATAAGATTTTAAAAAGTGTTATGTAACTTTTATTGAAGTGCTTATTAATAGCATTTACTAAAGTGTTATAAACCCTAAACCCTAATCATAAAAGCATTTACTAAACTTTTATAAACCATAAACATAAACCCTAAACCCTAAGAGTTATATAACATTTTAATAAGCGTTTTGGAACATTTTCTAAACTTTTTTTAAAAGTGTTTACTAAATCATCCCTAAAACCAAAACCCTATTGTTTATTAAAAGTATTTACTAAAATATTATAAACCATAAACCCTAAACTGCAAAACCCTAAGGATTTTATAACATTTTAAAACCTAAACCCTAAGCCCTAAGCCCTACGGATTTTATAACATTTAAAAAAGCATTTTGTAACTTTTTTTCGAGTGTTTATTAAAAGAATTTAGTGAAGTGTTTTCAACCTTCCCCTCTCCAACTCTTCCCTTTTGCAGTCTCCCTCACGCTAACTCCCTCCATCACTCCCTCCCTCTATCCCTCTCTATCTCTTCCCCACTCCACCTCTTTCGTTTCCCTCCCTCTAACTAGCTCTCTACATCTCCCTTGCTACCTCCCCTCCTCCAACTATCTACACATCTCCCTTGTCACCTCTACCCATCCCTCCATCTCCTTCTCTCTCTCCGCCTCCCCTCTCCCCTTTTGATCCTGTCTCTCTTTCTCCTCATCTCCCTCCCTTCTCTCTATCTCTCCCACTCACTCTCCCCATTCCCCCTACCTTGCCCCCCTCTCTCTCATTCCCCTATCCCTCTCCTCCATCCCCTTTCCTCATTCTTCCCACCCCTTTCTCTCGCTTCCCCCTTCACTCTCTCCTACTCACTCTCTCTCTCTCTCTCTTTCCCTCCCTCTCCACTCTACCTATCCACCCATTCCACCTCCCTCTCTTTGCATTTCCAACCCTTTCTCTCTCTCTCCCTTTCACTCTCTCACTTTTCCTACCTCTCTCTCTCCCTCTCCCTCCCTCCCTCTCTCTCTATAATCTCCCTCCTCAATTTCTCTCAGTGACTCAATTTCGATCTATTCATATCTCTCTTTCTCCCACATTATGTTTTTCTTCCCCTCTATCCTTATTTCTCTCCATGCTCTCTCCCTCTCCCCCTTGCTCTCTCTCCCTTTCTCCCTCCTCTCCACCCCCCACTTTCTCCACCCCTCCCTTCATCTCCCTTTGCCCCCACCTCTTTCTATATCTCTCTCTCACTCCCCACATTCCCATCTCTCCCTTATCCTCCGCTTTCTTGATTGACCCTCCTCCCTTGTCCCTCTATCCCTCTCTACCCCAACTCTATTAATCTCTCTCCCCTTACCCCTTCCCTCTCTCATCCCCCCATTCCTCCATGTTTCTCTCTCTACCTCTCCTTCCTCTCTCCGTCTATCTCTCTCTTTAACTCTATTGCCCCGCTTCATTACTCCCTCTCACATTTTCTCTCTCCCTCCATCTATCTCTCACCCTCCCTCTCTTTGCCTCTCTACCCCCATCTCTACCTGTCTCTCTCTCTCTTTCTCTGTCTTAGTCTCTCTCCCTCCTCTTGCCAATATACCCACTTCCACTCTCTATTTGTACCTCTCTCTATCTCTATCTCACACACTGACCCCTCTCCTCTCCCTTTCCTCCTCCTCCTCTCCTCTCCCTTGCCTCCTCCTCCTCCTCCGCCTGCTCTCTCTCTCTCTACTTCGTCCCCCGCCACTCTGTCCCCCTCTCCCTCACTACACCTATCTATCTACCTCTTTCCTTCCTTTTTATTCCTTCTCCCTTCCCTCTTTCCTTCCCTTTTCTTCCCTCTCCCTTCCCTCTTTACCTCACTTTGTCTCTCTTTGTAACTCTAGTCAACGGGTGGCACTACGTCCACGGAAAAATCTAGGCTAACCGACCTCGAAGGGAATCTAGCCTCATGGCCCACTAGCAAGGTCTTACCCCGAGGGCTTCGGGGAGATTGCACCCTGTGACCTCCTTGTGACGAGGTACGGATTTTGACCAACTGAGCTAACCCTTGGGGCTTAATTAAAATACATATATATACACACCTTAATTGCTAAAATTAAAAAAAAACCCATCTTAAAAATATCTATAATTTATAGTTCATAATAATATTTGTTGTGAGATATTTTTTAAGTAACATTACTAAAAAAAAATCAAATTTGATAAAACATATTATATATATGTCATAATAGATTTTGGTTTGAATTGAACTCACCTCAGCATATAAAGAGATATATCATAAATTAAATCTAACTTCAAAAAAAGTGACATTAACCCATTAATGTTGTCAAATAAATGAGGTTCGTCATATTTAGAATCATTAACTAAATTATATTAATATATTATTTTCTTCACATTCAACATAAAATATATTTAAATAAACTACCGGTTGCTAAAATCTAGTGTACATTTTAGCTAAAATATATAAAAACCTTATAAAAGTGGTGGATAAAAGTAATACTTAATTGAATTCAAAACTATAATAATATAAGTGGTGGATAAAAGTAATACTTAACTGAATTCAAAACTATAATAACATGTGCTTTCGGTAACTGGTAAAACGCTCTTAAACACATACATCCTCCAAAACATAAGCTTATATTTTTATATTTCGCGTTCTGACGCTTGTGGTAAGAGCATTGAAGAGCCTTTCCAAGGTATTGGTGGATACATCTCACCAATCGATCGGATAATGCAGGCGATGTCATATCTAACAAAATCTTGTTATTTCATGCCCCAGTGATATCGCCCTATTTGCATACGATCGCTGTGATTAGTCATTTAACCGTACAACCCGGTTTCAATCGCAACTACTATGAATTGCAGAGACCATACAACGAGGGTCCACATCTTAGCTTGAGATCGTTGGGTGTGGAAATGTAATTATTATGGATCGGTATAAAATGACTACCTTTTGAAAGCCTTAAACTTCAAAAGCAACCGATGGCAAAGGTAAGTAAAAATCTGGGCGCACCCAAATCCTCAACAAGATATATATCTTACTTTGGTTTCGCTAGCGAAGAAGTCGTGAACCAAGGACAATTATTTTAAATGCTTTTATAGCGTAAGCTATGAGTTGACAATTATAGTGTGTGACGAAGCTAAGAATTCGATTTCGTGTGGGTTTGAGTGGAAACTAACTAGTTAGATGAAGATGGAAGTTTATGTCCAAAGATGAGATGAGGTGCCAAAATTGGGCTACTGCAATTTCTCTGAAATCAATCGAAAATGGCAAGGAAGGATAGTATTGGACAGTCTCTCAAGTAATTGAATAACTAGTGTCTTTCACCAAAAAGAAGAGTTGGTACCAATAACTCAATGAAAATTTTACAGTAAATTGTACTACCATGATATTAAAAGCAAGTGATATGAAAAAAAGAGTTCTGGAAGCAGCTAAGTGATATGAAAAAAAGTGTTCTGGAAGGAGCCTAAAGGATTTTGAAGTACAAACTATTCTTGTTGCAACCAACACAAATTTGAAAACAGACACAGAGATGGACCTAAATTGAATAGGATAAACTAATTATCGGATATGAGGCCGATTTAAAGAGGCGAAACTAACGCGAGGTACATTAATGTAAGAAAATTACATTAAAAACAATGATATTAAATTTAAATAAACAAAGCAGAAAGAAATAAACAGAGTATATTCATCAAATCACAAGGCTTAATGAATTTAGTTCAAGTTTGAGAATAAATTTACTCGAACATATATGAAATGAACTTAGTAAACTCAAAGATATAAAAAGTGACAAAGCGGATATCTAAGTGAATAACAGAATCAATACATCAATGAAAGAAAAAGCTCAATGCATACATAAATGAAAGAAAAAACATTAGTATCATTCAATTGCATTTAGCAGAGTATCTTTTTTCGAAAAAACCATGGGTCCAAATTTCTTGTTCTCATCCAACGAAAAAGAATTCATCAAAATTACATCCAAGACATGATAAATGAACTAGAGGTCCAAATCCATTATACACCTCTTCTCTCAATGGACAAATATAAGACATAAAATTTTAGGCGACAGATGATCTTCTAGAGCTGGGTAAAAATACAAATCCATTATCCTCCTCTTTGTCAAGAGACAAATATGGTACATGAAATTTTACACGCACAATCTAATTTGAAATATTAAATTGGGAAATCAAATTTTACACGGGGACAATGTAATTTAAAACATTGAATTTTACGTACAAGGAAACCTAAAAAAGTGACGTGTATAATCTTTGGCTTTTCCAGATTGACGGATATGCTTTAGTGAAGTGTACCACTCCTTGCAACAGATACGCGTTTCTAGCCCACTCATATTTCATAATTATTTCTCTTTTCTTTCGCTTTTTCAAATTAACGGATATGCTTTAGTGACGTCTACCACTCCTTCCAACAGATACGCGTTTCCACTCCTTCCAACATATACGCGTTTTCTGGCCAACTCATATTTCATAATTATTTCTATTTTATGCACGTTTCCGAGAGTCAATTCTTTCAATGGATATGTTTTTTCAGCTAGGTTAAAAATTGTTTACCGCTTGTGTTACTGCAGTTTTTTAAGTGAAAAGGTGAAAAGATTAGGTAACAATCAAATCTTTTATCATTTGAATTTGTTTGGATAATTATATTCTTAGTTAGATGGTAAATTTTTTAAAAGAATGTATGTAATAAGTAATAATTTAAGAATTAAAAAAAAAAATAACATAAAATTTTATTAAAAAGATATATTTAGAGAAATATTTTTTAATGTACATTAATATGGTAATATTCATGTATTATATATGCAGTTTCCAATTATAGTTTGTCACCAAGCAAAGTATCTTTTTTCAATTGAAGTTCACAAGTTTACTCATAATTTCATTTCGTGGAAATCAACAAAAGGGCAGAGCAAATATCTAAGTAAGGTAACACAATAAAAAAAACATTGATCTCAATCAATTGCATGTCACAAACATCTTCTGGAAAGGCCATATTTCCAAATCCATTGTTCTAGAAGTGGAACCTAAGGGAGACTCTCAAAATCCAAGTAAATGGAACAAGATAAACTAATTATCAAAATCAACATGGACAAGGGGCTGGTTTAAAGAGACTAACCTAACATGCACGAGGTTAAACTAATTAAAGTATTCATCAAAATGGCATCCAACTAATGATCATCAAGAATAGACTAGAGGTCCAAATCCATTGTCCTCCTCCACAAGTTGGGGACAATATATTTTACACACTGAGTGTCTGATTTGCATCATTAGTCTCTCCATAAAAGTACAAAAAATAGACACCCACATTGAGGTGCTTCCCATAAAACATACCAAAAAAACAGTCAAGAGAGCAAGAGGACCAAAAATCCGGAATATTTGAAATTTATAGGTACTTCTACCTCCTTTAACATAAAAGGGGAAAAAAATATCTCTAATTCTCTGTACCTCTTTCGTTGACCAAAGATGAAGAATATTTGAAATTTATAGGTAATTCTATCTCCTTTAACATAAAAGGGGAAAATATGCCTCATTCTGTGTACATATTCTGTTTTATTTGGCTTTTTCCATGTAATTGATTTGGTTGTTAATTATTTCAAAAACAAACTTATTTTTTGATTTCGTGTATTTTTTAAGCATCAATTTCTTTGACATTTGAATTTCCGTTATTTTGTTGGAGTTTTTTTTAATTATTATTAATAATTTGGCTACGTTACATACTAAGATTTTTAAAAAACTCTCATTAAAAGTAAGAATTAAAAAATTAAAACACATTTTAAAAAAGACATGGAAAATTTAAAATAAATAATAAGATAACATATTTTTTATTATTATTTATATGTTAGAAAAGTTGTTTTAATTTAAAATAAGAGAAAATTATATGGTAATATTATTTGTCTCATATGCAGTTGCCAAAAAGTTATGATATTAATTATATAACTTTACTATAATATTATATCTTAGACACATAACCATTATATATTTCTAAATACAAGGTTAAAATCATTACATTTTCATTAACTGAGGCCTAGGTTTTAAACCTTAACAGATATGTACTAAAGTATTAGTATATTAATAACATGGCTATATATATATTATTATATATATTATATATCTGTTAGAGAGAAGGGCTTTTTTTTAGCCAATTGAGCTTTATTATAAACTAATATCTTCCAACAGATGAGATTTTTCAGCCAACTCAACCTTATTATTAACTAATGGATTTGGTTGTAAATTTTTTTAAAAAGGAACTTACCTTAAGAGTTCCTTTCTTTTAAGTAACTTGCAACTACTTTCACAATTCCCATTATTTAAGAGTTTTTTTTTACTTTAGTTGTTTTTGATTTTTTAATTATTATTATTAATTAGGCTCACTTACATAATTAAACATTCATTTTTATTATTTTTTAGTTATTATTATTCATTAAATTTAATTACATGGCAAGATTTTTGCTT
>APFE031595339.1:1721-17456 GCA_000404065.3 Pinus taeda | reverse complement strand
CAGAGAAAAGTTTATTTCATGTGGGAAAACTTACCTTTGGTCCATGGTAGTTAGTCCTTGGAATTTGAACCTATGGTTTTTGGACCATGGCATCTTGACAGACTGTTGATCCCTAGTATTGAGTTGATGGTATTGGTTTGTTATGGTTTTGGCCCGTGGTATTGGTCCATGATTTGAGGAAGAGCTTGCCTATATAAAGCAAAGGAGATCATTTGGCTTGTGTATGCTTTTGGGGTGAATATCTTAAGATCTGAAATTATTGGGTTATTGTTTCAAAAGCTCGATCTATATGAAAGTCAAGTGGAAAGAAAATCTGTGAAGGGTGATCTCTCGAGCACTACAGCTGCAGAAGTGCGGAGGCGCCGCAGGAAACGCCACAGGAGGCGCCACAGGAGACGCCGCAGGAGGCGCCGCAGGAGACGCCACAGGAGGCACCGCAGGAGACGCCACAGGAGGCGCCGCAGGAGATGCCACAGAAGGCGCCAGGAGGCGCCGCAAGAGACGCCGCAGGAGGCGCCACAGGAGACGCCGCAGGAGACGCCGCAGAAGGTGTTCTGGGTTTAGTTTTTCTGTTATTGTGGATCTGGTTATCTGGGTGACTTACTGGTACTTGATGATCATTTGATATTTATGGATCCAGTTTGAAAATTTATGAAAAGTGGTCCTTGAAAGAAAAGAAGTAGGGGGTTGTAGCTCCCTTCCTGGAGAGACTAGAAAACGAGAGAGAGTTGTAGCTCTCTGCAGGTTGTAGCCTGCGTACTGGTAAAGGACTGCACCAGTACAAGATCATTGTAAAAGGAGTTTCTAATTTGAAAGAAGATAGAGACATATTGCAGCAGGTGGTTTTCACCCACATTGGGTTTCCACCTTATATCTAGTGTTCTTTGATGTAACTGTCTGTTTTTCTTATTCATGCTCATTGTTTTATGGTACTGATTTGCAAAAATAATTCAAAGTATAAATAAGGAAGAATTGTTAAAAGGACTAGATAATACTGATTCACCCCCCCTCTCAGTATTATTTTCAACAATTAACCTAAGGGTTATTAACATTTATGGTCCCTGCCATCAGTGGGAAAATTTCTGGCAACACCTACTTGATCTTTCGATTTTTTCTCCTGATCACATCATCCTAGGAGGAGATTTCGATTTCTCTTTGGGTTTTGGAGAATCTTGGGGGTCAATGGCACAAGTGGACTCTATTACTGGATATATGGCCAACCTTTTGGAGCAACACAATTTGGTGGATGTTCCTATGAATAAGCGTCTTCCTACTTGGCGAAACAGAAGGGTGGGCGAAGCTGCACTTGCTAGAAGATTAGATCAGTTTCTGATGAAGGTCCCCCTTATGCATCAACTGCATCACTATAAACAATGGGTTGGCACAAGGGGCATCTCAAATCACTCCCCCATTTATCTGGAGGTGTTTGGTCCTCATCCTAAACCAAAAGCCCCATTTAAATTTAACCATGTTTAGCTACAGGATCCTGAGTACATTAACATGGTCTCAAAATACTGGGCTGCCAACCCAATTGATAGATATGATTCCTTGACTAAGGGTTTCTGTCACAACTTGTCTCAGCTCAAGCATCTATCAAATAGGCAAAAGAGAAATATCGGAGGGAGGAGTTTCTATTATCACATATTGAATCTGAGTTGAACATATTGCTCGATGATCGAAACCTGGGTTTTTCTTCAGAAAATGACAAAACTCACCTGATTGAGCTAGAAAACCAAAAGGCCAGGATCTTGAAGGAGAAAGAGAAATCTTGGCGCCTCAAAAGCAGAGCTATATGGTTAAAAGCAGGTGATGACAACACAAGATTCTTTCAGAATTTTGCGAAACGTAGAAAAGTATCAAACACTATATGGAACTTACCTCTACCTAATGGGGGAGTAGCTGATACTTTCAACAAACTCTCCCATCTTGGCACCTCACATTTCAAGAATCTTTTCAAAAACCCTCTGAGTCAATCTGGTTGATATCATCAATGTGGCTAGACATTTTCCCAGATTTGTAAATGATGTTGAGGCTGAGGAGTTAATTTCTCCTGTTACTGTAAGCGAATTGGAAGGAACGTTGAAATGGTTAAAAAAGGACAAGAGTCTTGGACCGGACAGGTGGACGATAGAATTCTATCTCGCATTCTATGAGCTATTGGGGAATGATCTGTTAAAAGTTGTGGAAGAATGTAGAATGTCTGGATCTCTATATAATGTTGCTAATTCAACCCTTATTTCCCTTATTCCAAAATCCAATACACCTTCCTCTTTCAATGACTATAGGCATATCTCATTATGCAATTTTTTGTATAAAATCATTTCCAAGGTCATTGCTAATCGTCTTCAGCCCATTCTTTCCCGATATATTTCTCCCCAACAATTTGCCTTTCTTGAGCACCGCCAGATACACGCAACCATTGGCTCAGCCCAAGAGGCCATCCACTCGATCTGGACTAAACACCTAAAGGACGTCATCCTAAAGATCGATTTGGAAAAATCCTTTGACCGTGACAGGGCTCTACATTAAGATGCTTCTCATTCACCTGGGCTTCCCCCATGATTTCATTGCTTGGATTATGGCTTGCATTACCTCCCTTACCTACAGTGTCCTCATCAATGGATCTACCTCCCATTTCTTTCATGTTGAGAGGGGACTCAAACAAGGCTGCCCTCTCTCCCCCCTTCTCTTTTTGATTGTCATGGATGGGCTTAGTCGTCTGCTAGCTTCTGCCAAAAGAGATGGTAGCCTTCTGGGCCTTAAGATAACTAACTCATGTTTCCTTACTCACCTCCTATTTTTGGATGATGTTCTCATATTCCTGGATGGGAGCATTTGGGACTCTCTCACTTTTTTCCAAAATACTCTCCCTCTTCTCGTCGGCTACAGGTATGCAGGAAAATCATCCAAAATCTACCATTATCTTAGCCCTCACTTCCATCCAGGAGTCACAACTTGCACAAAATAATATCCCTTATTGCATCATACCCCTAGATAGGGGGTTCAAATACTTGGGATTCTGGATAAAGCCTCTCACCCAGAAAATTGCAGATTGGGTTTGGCTTGTCAAAAACTGGAGTCATAGATACTTATCTAGCGCAGACAGATTAGTGCTCATCAAATCAGTTCTTGTGGACACCCCTGTTTTTTGGATGGCACTAGCATGGATCCCGAGGAATATCCTAGCCTGATTACAACAACTTTGTAGCAGATATCTTTGGAATGGCGACCAAGACAAAAAGATATTTGCTTCGGTCAATTGGAATAACATAGCCTTGCCTAAAAAATGGGGAGGCTGGGAACTAAAATACCTTCCCCTCTTTGCTCAAGCCCCTACTGCAAAAATGGGTTGGACTCTACTGACTAGATAGAACCTATGGACTTCAATTTCATATCAAAAGTATATTTGGCCCTATCAAATCATGGACTGGGTCCATTTGCCGGGCTGGCTTAAAACAGGTATTTCAACTGTATGGAAGGCTCTCCTACACTCCCTGCCTAGCATCAAGGACAACCTCGTTTGGAGAATAAATGATGGATCAAAGGCTCGCATTGGATTGGATCCTTGGACTGGAGGAGGTGGTAGATTTCAGCTATCAAGAGATCTCATTCAACATCTACATTCTCATGAGATCAAGGTTATAGCACACATAGTGGACCCACAAAACACCAACATTTTCTCTCAAGGTTGGAAATCTGCTCAGTAGCTTGATATACCCCCTCAGTGGCAGTAGGAATGGTAAGAATACATTAATGCATTATGTGAATCACATATCAGGATTAAAGAAGGACCTGATGAACTCATCTGGTGTTTAGCTGAAAATAACATATATACTCCAAAGACCGGATACCTCAACCTGATCTCTCACAAATAGCTGGAGCAGATTATATTTTGGTGGAAGAGTATCTTGAAATTAATATCACCACCAAGAACCAGACTATTCTTTTGGTGTATTCTCAGAGATAAATTTCCCACGAGAGAGTCTCTCACTTATCGATCTTTCCATGGCCCTCACTGGTGTGTCCTATGTAAGAATTCTTCTGAATCGACTTTGCATTTATTCCTTAAATGCACTTCCCTGATCAATCTATGGCAAAATATATCCACATCCACTCATTTTTCCTGGCAATGGGAGGGTGAAAACATTGGTCGAGCATGGGAAAACTGGTGCAATCATCATCATGGCATAAAATTACAATGTCTCCCCTTAATCATCAACTGGCATATATGGCTGGCTCGGAACTGAGTTATATTTGGTAACAGACATGTTTGCTGGCCACACATCACAACCCGTATTATATCTGCCTATAACAAGTTGCCTGAGCCTCATCATCCTCGGCCCCGGAGGCCACATGATCCTGCACCTATAGACAAAAATTCTCCTTGGGCATTCTTTGATGGTGTTGCACAACACCATGGATGTGGTGGTGGCTTCATTCTATACATAAATGATCAGCATTACTACAAAGTAAAGATGGGACTGGGCGAAGGAACAAACAATTTTGCAAAGCTCATTACTCTCTGACATCTTCTGCATTTTTCATTGGGTCTAAATTGCATGAATCTAAACATATATGGTAACTCAGAGATCATAATAAATTGGTTCAATAATATTACTGTTTGTCACTCTCACACACTCAGTAATATTTTGGATGAAGTGATTTTGTTCAAAGCACAGTTTAACATTATCTCATGCAATCACATTTACAGGGAACATAACATCTGTGTTGACGGGATTTCCAAGGAGGCCACAACACTTCCCCGAGGAGAGTGGATGATACAGGAACAACGAAGTCCAAATGAATATCGTTACTATCACCGGCCTTATATTGATCAAATCTACCACAGGGTAGAGAGCCCTTAGATTTTAGTCTTTTCTGTAAAAATTTATGTACATGCTTGGCTCAAACTCTATATATATTGTTTACAGGCCATATATTTAGTGTATTTAAGTAGATACTCTCAGCAAAGACATTGCCCTGCGTAGCATATGTGGAACTACCATAGATGACAACCATATAAATATACTCTTTTTTATAATTTCTCTATAGCAACAAATGACTGAACACCCTGCTTGGTGATGAAAGCTCAAGAAGCACAAAGTTTTTGACAAATTGAAAATTTTGACAATGCCCTTAGTGGCAGGAATGATACGGCATATGCTCAAAGCATCTACAACATGTAATTTTTCAAATTAATGAAAGATTACGATTTTTCCAAGGGAAAAAAATGTTAATGTTGAGTTATTATGTTTAACTTATAATAATAGATAATGTCTTTATATAACTATTGTATAATTATTATATGTTTTTGTAGTGAATTTTTTATTTTTATTTTATTTTTTCACTTAAATGCATTTTTTATTTTACACCTTGGAAAAAAACTCTAAACGTTAAGATTGTAGAGATTTTTAAAACTCAATTTTTTTACAATAATTCACAAAAAAATATGTCCAAAAAAATCTCTAAAACTTTATCAAATTAACTACAACATTTACATATTTAAAAATAAAATAAAAATTCTTAATATTTAAATATACTATTATTTTTTATATTTCTAAATTAAATAATAAAAATAATAATTTAATTAACCATAAAATTTACTTTTAAATATTACAACCACCCATAAACATATCAACACATACCTCTCTAATTTTCTCTTTTTAAACATATTTCTCTTTCATGTAATCAAAGTTTATAAAACAAACTCCAGAATTATTAAAACCTAGCAGCTACACTATTGGAGTGATGCATTTTGTTTTTTTTAATTGAAGTGTATCCAAAGTTAGTGTTTTTTTTTAAACCCTAATTTTCCAAAACTTTAATAACTAATTGTAATTGTAAACTTTAATATCTAATTGTAATTGTAGTGTGTTGTTAAAATTAATTTAATTTCAGTTATTAATATATTAAATAAACTTTATTAAAGTCAATTGCTTTTATTTTTATTTTTTTAATAAATATTTAAATTATTTTAAATTAATCTTAAGCCATTTTTAACATATCACATTAAATTTGAAACTTTTGTTTTTTTTTTTATTTAAATAAGTTAATATTAATTTTTTTTCCAAATTCAAAACATCTACCATTTCTTTATGGTTTTCTAATTTCACCGAAGGGAATCTCATTATGCTACTAAGGAAACTGGATATATTGACTACTTTCTGAGAAAAAAAGCATAAGAGTACAAAATTAATTGAAAGTCAACAAGTTTATCAAGTAGAAAACTACAGAAAAACATATTTTTGAAAGAAATAAACCTTCAAGAGTTCGAGGAGGCCAGGTGCAGGTACTTTAGTGCTAGAACCTAGAAGAGTTGGCTTGGACTCACATTATAAGTGGCTCTCCAGGTGAGCTAGTTGAGAGCCCAAACTTTTCATATAAGAACGTTGAATTCTTTGAGCACATTTGATATTATTAATGATAGAAAATATGATGTATTATTCCTCTTGATTTTCTTTTAAAACTTTGCCAAGAAGAGTTTTAAGTTGCCACTTGAGAGTAACTGAGTTGAGATACTATTACATCTTCCCCTAGTGTGACCAAGGTTGGAAACTCAGTGGGAAACATCTTCAATTATATCAGAGTCTGAAAAATAAGACATTCATCAACAAAGATAATTTCAAGACGTCAAATCTCTGGTGGAATAGTAGCAAAGTAGATATTAACCGCCTCATGACTCTGTGCTTGGGCACAAGTTCAAGTCTAAGGAACTCAACCACCCTCGCCTCCACAAAAACCGCACCCACCTCGGTGGCTACAAATGCATTGTCAAGGTTGGGTGTTCATATTGAGCAAACACCAATGGAGCAATGCGACGACAGGAGAATGAACAGAGGAGGACTAGAAAGAGGGATAATGTAGATGCCAAAAATAGAGAGCAGGTCTACAGATAGAGGGCGAGCAACAAATGGAACTAACAGGAAAGAGGAGAATTACCAACCAAAGCTTTAGGAGATAAATTTCATACCACCCTCCTTGTCCACATAATGAAATAGAAACAAAACATCTAACCATGAAAAATACCCACAATTGAACTACCAAAATTAAGAAAAGTCAAGATAGAGAAAAATAGAAATACCACTAGTAGAGATGCTTGGCATGGACCATGGAGAACACTAAAGTGAACCATTGAAATCTCCACATCATCTGTATAGATAAGGAGCCAATTCCCAACCAACAGACCAATATATAGAAGACCAACCATGCCTCTAAGTCCTTGGTTCCAGCCACTCTAAGATTACTTCAACTCAGGAGGACCATGTCCATGACATCTTAGGGCGCAAAGCACCACAACCAAATCTCCACATAAATCTTTAGACCAAGCCAGACTGGGGATTGAAGTAAGAAAAAGCACCAAAGTTGGTTGCCAATGAATTATCACTAGAAATCTAAGATGCTCTGACCATAGACCCGACTATACCAGATATGAGATAAACTCCTCACTGCGAACCGCCCACTATACCAACCTGGTAGCAAAAGCTAGCGCGTTCATAAAAACCTTCACCTCCATCATATTAAATTCAATTGCATGCAAATGCATATGAGACAGGTCACACCACCCCATCTTAAATGTTGCTTGAGACAGTGAAGTGGCAAGTCACTCACAACACTATACATTTCGACACTTCTCCCCATTAAAAAACCCTTAATTTTAATTATTATTTATTGAATACATTTTTTTTAATTTATAATTTATATTAAAACCTTTTATTAAATAAAATTAATTTAAAATATCTTACCACTTTGTAAGATCCATTAATTTTTTAAAAGCTTTTCATCTATTTATATTTACTAAAATAATTAAAAATAATATAAACATGTAAATAATAAAAACAATTATTTATTAAACAATAAATTATTAATAAATTAATTTTAATATTTTTAAACCCTTTTGATACATCACATTAAATTTTAAAAGCTTTCATCTATTTATATTTACTAATAGGATTAATATATAATAAAATATAAAATACAGTAATATAAAAACAATTATTTATTAAAAACTTAAAAATCATGAATACAAATTTTCATAAATTTCTAATAAATATCAATTAGGAGAGATGTAAAGATGGTACAGATGGAAATCATGGATAAAAATGTTCATATATTTTGTTTTTTAGAAAAAAAATTAGCATAAATCATATTCAAATTCTTTTGTTTACGCTTTTCGAACCAATGAGTGTGGTTCATGGTCAAGACAAGTTGAAGAATTAAATCTAGGTTGCATGTTAAATAGTTAGAGCAGAACTAACAACAGCTATATTTGACCACACAATGGCTATATTGAAGTGGTAGGCTAGACCACAACAACTATATTTGACCAGGCAATGGCTATATTGAAGTGGTAGGCTAGACCAGCGAATGGCTATATTTGAGTGGGAAACAGCTAGCTAGACTAGACTAAAGGATAAGGATAGGAGAGCATAACTATATTTAAATAAAAATTAATCAATGGGAATTAATGAATATATTTAAGATAAATAAATATTTAGTTAGTTAATTGAAAGTTAATTAAAATAAAAACTAGGTAATATATTAAATAAATAAATAAGTTAAAGTTACAGATTTAGATAATTAGTAAATCAATAGTTATTTTTACTATTATTAAATTAAATGGATATATAATTTAAATAGTTAATGGGAAGTTAGTTTAAAAACATAGTAAATACGGTCATATATATTTATACATCAATCAAAAGGGTTTACATTAAATATACAAAGAGTTATATAATTAAATATTTTTTCATATTTATTTAAAATTAAATATTAATTGTAGTGAGTATTGTTATATTAATTACCATAACCACTAATTGTTGTTATATCTTTTAATCGATTTTATTAATAAATCTATTAAAATAAATTAACTTAAGCCTTAAATAATAAGAATAATTCTTTAAAGGATAACTTATTAAGGTAGTTGAATAAGGGATCTAAAAAAACCACTGGGGAGAAAGAAGTTTGTTTTAAAGAAGGTTAGTTCATCATAAAAAATCATTCATCACTAATTAGGAAAATAAAGTTTCTATAAAGGATTTTTATTTCTTAAGCAAACAATAAAGCTTTTGATATTAATAGAGAGGAACGGAAAGAGAACAGGGGAACAAAAATAAAAATCAAAGGGACTATTAAAAAGGAAAAATCGATAATCCACAAAACGAGGGGGAAGAACAACAAAACGAGCGAGCGGGGCATGGGAAAACGGCTAGGAGGAGAGGGTAGGGATTGAACAACTACTAATGTTCATATATTTAATAGAATTTTTATGTTTGGAAATACAAATTATGATGTTTGTATTTATGTATTAGTGTAGATCCTTTTTAACTATAGATTGAGTGAGAGTGGAGAGAAAATATTCAGTTTTGTTTTCGAATTATATATTGTATTTATAGTTGACAATGAATAGAATATTTTTACCATTTTTTTAATATTATCATTAACAATAAACTTATTGATATTTTATAATACTTTTAATTAAACAAACCAAATACTTATTTTATATTATTTATTTTATTTAAAACTTTTATATATTATATATATATATATATATATTAATCCAAATTCCAACACAGTAAGAAAGACACTATAAAATAATTTGTAGGTCCGATAGACCAATTTGGTCTCAGTGAACGTTAACCACCACCATCATCATCATCAAGATTTTCAACTCAGTATGTAAATATTTCTAATAATAAATGTATTACTACTTTTAGTAAAATATGTAGATGAGTACGGTTGTTTTCATAAACTAATCTTCATTTGGCCGAGTGTTTATTAGATTTTTCAACGTTGTTTTCATTTGGCCCGGTGTTTATTAGATTTTTCAACGTTGTTACAAATTGAAAAAGGCATCGAGTAGTCCCACGTCGCTTAGACCAGAATAAACTCACTGTTTTCTAGAGGCCGTCCGTGTTTCTCTTTTTTGATTGGACAATGTCTAAATTTCTATAACGGAAAAACAAAAATACAACATCTTGTTGAGATAGAGTGGATTGGAAATAGAGCCGAGCAGGTTAGGTTGGAATTTTTTTTCGTTATATATTTCATTTTATGATATAAAATGTGTCAAAATTTAAACTTTATAAACTTTATGAGAGAGAAAAAAGATCTCAAGGTATTTATGCATCATAAAATGTGTCAAAATTTAAACTTTATAAATTTTATGAGAGAGAAAAAAGATCTCAAGGTATTTATGTTAAAAAAATTAGGCTTTGTTTCGATAGCTTCGATATGATATAAGAAATTCCCTTTCTCCCCTCACTTCATGAGCGTTGAATAGGTATCGCTAGTAACCCGAGCAAGGCAATGAATGGCAGAGCCAAACAGAAGCATGATACCACCTGGCCCCTTTATGGACGTGTGGAACATGGAAGGGTATACGCCCTTTGACATGGGCTTTTAGGATATTGGTAAACCAGGAAGAGGGAGTGATCTAACAAGATGTATTCCCCTCTCTTTGTGGCCTTTTATTCATATCTACTTATCCAACAGCAGAGTTGGCTGGTCGACCCCAATGACTTTTTTCTCAGCTCGCGCCCCATGGGTCGGATTGGGTTATCATTCATTCAAGGGGGTATACTTTCTTCCAGCCAATCTGGATAAATTGGGAATTTATAACCCATTCTTCTATCCATTCTGCCTTCCCCCTAGAAAGGGTAGATTAATCCTTTTTTTAAGGATCCGATGACTCACATACCATTATGCTACCGGAAATGTAGCATAATCTTATCAGCATCCAATCCATCCATTCCGACCAACTAGGATTATTTATTATTGTATGTACAGCACTAATGTAGATCACGCTGGGGATGATATTTATTTCATTATGGAATTGCTGTGCATTTCGTAATAGATGCGTTATTGCTTATGGCGATATTTATATCGTTTATATATTGATTCATTTTTTCTGTTCTGTCCTCCCATGATTCTCCCCCTATTGTGTCCCATTTTTTCCCTCCTAGTGAGGATGCTGCTACTAATGGTACTGGCGGTGGATAAGCTGGAACTACTGAAGTTAGTGGGGGTGCTGCTAGTGTAGGTGTTGTCTGCTTCAATGGCTGAATCTTGATCTCGATCGGAATTTGCTATTGACAGCTTTGCAATGAGATCTGTACGTAAAGTCAGCTGCTACTTACTCATTCATTGGGGAGTCATAAAGCCGCCAACCGGACAAAGCCCATTCAGCCAGCCAGACAAAGCTAGCAAGCAAGAAATAAAGCCACCATAAAGAGTTTATCAGAAAGAAATTATACGGGCATGTTTCAGGCATTCAAACATTTTTGTTATAACATTAATTTTGAGATGTTTCAAATTATCAAATTTGGATGAAACATAGATACTTATGGTAGAAATTTCTGAACTAATTTGCAAAATTAGATATGTGGCATGATGTACAAATTCATTCTTGGGAAGAAGCCAAAAGAAATAAGTTTTGGAATAAGTAGACTTGGTGAAGGAAGAAATAGCAGATAGATTTAGTGAAAACAAGAGAAAGTAACAAAACTAGTAAAGACAAAAGCAACAAGTAGACTTGGAGAAAGCATAAACAACTAATAGGCATTGTGAAAAGGAAATGAGACCTAGTGAAGTAGGTTGGTGCCTACTAATATTTGCAAATAGTGTCTCCTATAGGGGTGTTCCTACAAAGAAGAATAGGGATTGATGTCTTCTATAAGTTGGTGCCTAATAAAAAGCAGAGGGGATTTGTGTCTCCTTTAGGTTGGTGCCTACAAATTGATGTAATAGTATATTGGTGCCTACATTTATGAGATCAATGTTTTATGATGGTTAGATGACATTAAGTAAGTAAACATTATCATTATATTGATTCCCCAGGGTAATTGTAAAATCTACCAAAACTAAAATATCATTATCTTATTTTTTCTTTAATCCGAAAGTAAGTACAAATAAAACTTTAATGCCTAAAATTTCATCTTTCCGAAAAAAAAGGAAAAAATTACTAGAATAATAAGACTTTAAAGTTATCCTAGATATCTTAGTAAATTACCTATTTTGTAACTCCAAAAAAACCAAACAAAAAGTTCGCTCCAAACTGTTGTTGAAAGATTAAACAGAGTTAAAAAGAACTAACAAAAATTAAAAAATGAACAAAATGTTATAAAATGAACAAAATGTTATAAATTAAATGTAAGTAATAGAAATATAATTACATATCCATCTCTTGCATCACATTTGGGTTTAATTCAATTGAATATTTAAAATCGCTAGCCAAGAAATGATCACTTCTACCTTATCAACCATATATCCCACAAGAAACCACTAAATCGGTGTAAAGAATTACCATATATCCCAACAAAAACCACTAAATCATTATAAATAATTTGTCAAAAACTTGTACCAAACTTAATATTTTGCCAAAAGTCATCATAAAATTGGAAAATCCCCCATAAACTAAAAACCAACATATTCTCTCACATGGAAAGTGAACATATTCTCTTACATGGAAAGTGAAAACACATGAAGCAGAGGCATATTTACTTGGGGTGTATTAATGATCTAGCAAACGGAAAAGCTTGGAGGTATCAAATCTTATTTTATATATATAAAAGCAAAAATTTGAATGTAAAACTTCAAAATAGATTTAATTTTTTAGTGCTTAATAAATTTATGATTAAAGTAGATTTATAATGGTTTTATGTCTCTTTATATAGATCATGTGTAATTTTTCATTGTTTAAATTGTATTTTTGAATAATTTATTATTATTAATATTTTATATTAAAAATTGAATGGGTTGCACATTTTACTCTTATTAAGAAGTAACTAAATTATTTAGCTTTAATTACATTTTCCTTTCGAACAATGAAATATTCTACTAGATAAACATTAAAACACATTTTTATACTATGTATAATATATAATATATATATTCAACAGTTTATTATGTTTTTTTTAATTACTTATTTTTTAAAGTTATTAAAAGATAATATTTTATTTATTATTTGAAGAGCTAAAGTGAAATACCAATGAACCAAGTGAGCATAATGAGAATGTGATTATTAATGTTTTATAATATTTTTAATTAAAATAAACTAGATAGGTATAATCATTTATGTTTTAATTATAGCTAATAATGTATTTTATTTAAAGTGTTTTTTAAGGGACACTTGTGAACTCTGTTATCACTCAGGTTGTCCCTAGGCTCCTGTTTAGGGATATGGCCGAGGTAACCACAAACCAATCTTTGGATTGCAGGTTCTAGCCCACCTGCAATCAGAGAGGGCTCTCTTTAATGATTCAACTTTGTTGACGATTTAGGCTACTTTGGCTCAGGGGTTTTTGTTTGTTTGGATGGCGGTGGAATTTCAAGCAAAGGGCAAGTTTAGATGTGATAAGTTCAAACCATTGGCATGGAGTCATGGATTAAGGTTGCTGTTGCGTTTCTTTGGTTAAGAGGATTAGAGCGGAATAGCCACATGAACAGTGATCAATTACTGAAAGAGATGGATTACGATCATAGATGAAAGGCCAAGGAGATCTTTCATAAACTGAAAAAGAGGAGAAGTGAATGAAATGGTTATTAGGACAGCTAGGAATTCCTTAAATTCTCATTAATGTGAAGGAAACGCGTAAACAAGATCATTTAAGTATTCATGTTCATAACTATTTCTGATGAAAACATGAAAAAATGCAGAAATTGAACTTAAGGTGTAGTTAAACAAATCCTAAGCTATTCTTCTTTTCTGCAATTTAGATGGCGGAACGATGGTAAAACAAAATATGAAAATTAGCAGAGTTGAGAAACACTTATTGAACCATGTAGAAGCACAGAAATTCCGTAATCACTCCTCGGCCAATTAAACACATCAAATAGTTTCGAAATCCATGCTTTCAGCAGTCTTTGATTACAGAAAGTATGACAGTTATAGTGCGGGTCTCTGCTTGAAGAAAATGCCGAGATATCAAAGATTAATCAATCTCCTCGATTCACCAAGCAACCCCTACTCCATCTTTCAGGGTGGTATATATAAGAAAAATATCATAAATTCATTTATTACAATTGACCTAAACAGGTCTACTGGAAAGCTTTTTCTAAAACCTAATTGTCGCTGGAATTAAATGCAGGTAAGTCCTTTGGGCTGCGCTAGAGGCAGTTGAATCAAAAAGAGTGCAATGTGACCCTTGGAGACTCGATGCAGTACTGCTGGAATAACTGTGCTTTGGGATCTGTAGTTCTGTTCTGGTGTGAGTTAAATGTGCAATAACCATGATTTTAGGGTTTTTCACTGGCTTCGCCCTCTTTCTTTGACTTTGTTGGAAGGTATTAAATTTTCTCCTACTTTGGGTCGCTGTTAAGATCTTCGTTGATACTCTTTGCCACTACATTGATGGTTTCCGTCGCTTGCTGATACTCTTTGACGTGATTTTTCCATATTGATTAGATCTGATACTCTTTAATCTCTGTCTTTGGTCCTTTCCTGTCTTCAAACCGGATTAATTTGGCAAAATCGGGTGATTTCGGGCTATTTCAGCGCAAAACGGGCCAAGGAATCAAAAGATTCCCTAAAGATTCCCCAAAACAACCTATTTTGAAAACTGCCTCTATTTCTTGTTTCAGAGCTCCGAAGTGTGATTTTTCTTCCTGCGCGAATTTTCGGTTTTTTTGGCTACTGACGTCAGCAGTACGGCGGATGACGTCAGCGGTGGGTCCCTGGTACAGATGTGACGTGGTGGGGTGCTCATACTTGAAGGCAATGCGATGAACTTCTTCCGATGCGATCGCAATATCGCGTCGACGGGAAACGAGAAGGTATTTTACTTGGACATGCGACGCTTGCGACTACCGATCGTCGATATCGCGATATTGCATCGAGTAACAACAGATGGGGCATAACTTATATGGTAAGAATATTGTGATATGGCGATGTGAGCTGGCTTACTATGATCTGCAGAGCGTTAAGGAAATCAGCAAGGGGTCTATTGCGGTCGGAAGGAGTGAGTAAGTGCGTTAGAAAAGCATTTAAGGCCTCGGAAGGAGTCTGATAACCTAAAAAGGGATTTTGTACTTTGGAAGGAGTCCATTGTATTTAGAAGATGGTTTGAAGGGGCAGCATGAGGGCTCTTGCCAAGTTTCAGACAAACTGGGCAATTCCCGAGGGTACTTATGGTTATTTTTCAACCCGGGGGAGGGATATTTACATAGGGGATGATTTACATAGTTTTAGTAGGGGGATGGGAAAAATATAGGGAGTTAAATAATAATGTCAGTAGTCAATATGGATATGGTAAGAAAGCGCTAAGTTTGGGGGATCTTAGGCTACAACGAGGGGATAGAACCTTATAGAGAGAGTATGGAATATCTTTGAGTAAAGCAGATCTTCACCCAAACTAATGACATGAAAGTGATGGAACTTAAGAGGTATCAAGCAGATCGTGACCTCTTTTTGGGGAAATTAGTTAATGATTAGGGGGAGATGGAGAAAGGAAGTTAGTTATGCCTGTTTTGAGCTTCTCACATAGAACTGCCTGGTGATTGTGTCCTGAGTAAAGATGACACCTGAAAACCTGGAACTGATCAACACTCAAGATTCTTGCAACCTCAAAACTACCTACCCTGCCTATTTACCTAACATTTTTTCTTCTTTTGGTTTGGGTGCACTTAGACTTGCAAACCCATCATTCCAATTTTCTTTTTTATGCTTTCCTATCTACAAACTACCCTTATTTCATCCAAGGGCCCAGATTAAGCTGTTGGGCTCCTTTGATTCTCTACCTA
>APFE031595331.1:0-13402 GCA_000404065.3 Pinus taeda | reverse complement strand
GTTTCAAAGTTTTCTAATGTGTTCAGAATTTGACTATCTTCACTGATTTCAGAAATGGTAAAGACAGGTTGTATAGTGTCCTCATCATTGACCCATTCATTATCTCCTACTTCTATAATTGCTTTTGCTGGAGGATACAGATTGAATTTCCTTGTCCAATTACCATCAGAAATATACATATCCCCAGATCTACAACTGATAAAAGCATCCGCTATGGCTAGCCAAGGTCTTCCTAAGATGAGTGGGTGCCCTCCTAGATTACTCTTGGGAGTTAAAATCATGAAATCCACTGGATACTCCCAAGAATCTAAGGAGACCAAAATGTATTCTAATACACCATCTGGTTTGATAATTAATTGATTTGCAAGTTGCAGTAAAGTAGGTGTAAAAAGAAGATTAGGAAGTTTTAGCTGTTCCATAGTCTGTCTACTCATAATGTTGACAACAGCCGCTAAATCAATCAAAGTATTTGGAATTTCTACCCCATTGATATGTGTTTTGACAATTGGACTACCAGGATCTACATACTTCTGCATGGTAATTTTTCCCATCATGATATCTGCAATTTTTCCTACCAGGTGGATTCTTCTTGTGTCTCTTGGTTTCCTTCCTGGTCTTTTTAGACTCAACTCCTTTATTGTTTTTGCTAGAATAGGAATTTCTCTAATGGCTTGTAACAAGGGAATCTTGATATAGACATTCTTTAATTCATCTAGAAAATCATAGTCAGGCAACAAGATTTGTTTTTCCACTCCTTTATCAATTTGTAATCTTTCAGGAAAAGGAGGTGTGGATGAAGATGTAGGTTGTTCAACTATAGGAGTTGTAGGGGTTGACTCTTTTTCTTTCTCTTCTTGAGTTCTTGGGTTTTGAAGAGATGCTTGAGAACCTTTATTGGCTTTAAGAGATTCTTCCTCAGAAATGCTTTGCTTTTGAGCATCCATAGAAGGTTTGTCTAAAACTCTACAAGATCTGAGTTGTACATCATTGAGAGGAACAATCATATAGGTAGGAAATTGTTGTCCTTCTACCATGTAAGCAATTTGAGGGTTTTTATTATTGGGATTTGGCAATGGCTGGGAAGGTAATTGATTTGTCTTTTATTGGAATGGAAGCAAGAGTTGGGAATTTGGATTTTGTTGAGAAGGTTGTTGTTGTTGTGGAAATGGTAATGAAAGTTGTGAATTTTGATTTGGAAGTTGCGGAGCTTGTTTCTTTTGAAAAGATGGAGGATATTGATAAAATTGAGCAAATCTCCCATAAGGATTTTGCATACCTTGTACCCATGATTGAAATGGATTTTGAGGTTGGGACCAAGGTTGTTGCCAAGGATTCCAATTTGGTGGGGGTTGAAAGTTCGTGGGGTTGTTAAACCCTTGATTTTGTTGCCCCTGCCAAGGTCTTCTTGAAACAAAACAGAGAGACTCAATTGAATTTGGGTCTTCTTGAAAGACATCTTTGAGCCCAGGAATTGAAGGACAATCCTTGGTCTCATGGCTTTCTGAACATATCACCCATGTTTCTACAACTTTTGCATCTAAGGGGCATTCCCTTAGAGCATGTTTCTTCCTACATTTTGGACAAAAGATGGCCAAAGCTTCAGCTTCTGCTTTCTGCTTGTTTTGTATCTTAAGGGTGTCTAGTTGCTCACTAAGGCTCCCTAAAATATCAGTTTTGAACTCATCAAGCATGTTGCCAATCTCAGCCCTACTTATTGATCCAGTTGCAGATTTGTTTGCTTTAATGAGGGAAGGATCTCTAGGCCCTTTTCCAGATTTAGATTTTCCCCTTGAGAGATGGACACATAGCTCTGCTATATCATGAAGTGGAAGTTGAGATATATCTCCTTTCCCCATCATGTTCAAAATATCTATCCATTCATCTCTAATGGCTTTTAATAGAAGGGCTTTCAAGGTTTCCTCATCTAGGTTTTTCATTTTTTCTCTTTTCAGGTTGTATTGAAATCTTTCAAGTAAATCCTCCAAGTTTTCATCTTCTTTTTGTACCATTTTGAATACCTCATCCTTATGATTGGTGGGAATACAATAGTCCATGTATCTATCCAAAAATGTTTGTTTCATATCATTCCAAGTCCTAATAGATTGAGTGACCAATCCCATGAACCATTTTAGAGCAACTCCCTTCAATGTTGAAGGAAACAACTTGAGTTTTTGAGCGTCTTCCATATAATCATAAGTTCGGCACATGACTTCAAAATCAAATAGAAATGTTTCAGGATCTTCACTTCGCAACCCATAAAAGTTTGGGAGGAAAGATGGTGAGATGTTTTTCATTGTTGTTCGAGATTACTCATCAACTATAGGAAATCCAAATGAGTTATCTTCATCCCTATTTCCCCTGTTGTTACCTCTACCTCCTCCATTGTTTCCTCCTCCTCTACCTCTACCTCTACCTCCTCCAAATCCTTTTACTACTTCCTCTAGCATGATAGCTTCCTCAGAGATTTCAGAGTCCTCTAGTTCTTCTACTAATGGCGAACGAGGAGGAATTTCTCCCTCTTCTTCTTCAGATGATTCTACTTCCTCGATTACAATGTGTTTTCCTGTAGAAGTAAAGAAAGGCTATTTTCCTAACTCAGATTCGGTGGATAGTGTGGGAGAGTATCCTAATTCAACTACTGCCTCTTGAGTTCCAAGAATCCTAAGGCTAGGAGTGTGAGTTGGAGATGATGGAGGTGTATCTTGTCTATACCTTGGAGTAGATGGACTTGTAAAAATCGAACTCTTGGCCCTAGCTGTAAACCTTCCCCTAGAATCTCTTGCTCTATGCATGTCATTTTTTTATTTACTTCAAGTCGGTTTAACAATTCTCTTTCTGATATTCCAGATCACTCTAGGTGCAAGAAGAGAGAATACTCAAGAAATTACTAAACCAATAACTCTCTTTTCTGATCCTCCAGGTCACACTAGGTGCAAGAGGAGAGCATACTTTGAAAATTCATCAATTTTTACCTTCCTTGAAATTTTCTTGTTTTTTTAAGAAATTGGCTACCTAGTTTCACTTCCCCGGCAATGGCGCCAAAATGTTTGGTCAATTTAGTGTGTCCTAAATTGCTATATAAATTGTCAATCCTGGAGTCGTAAACTGCTCAAGTGAAGTGCACTACATATGCAAGATAACCGTTTTCTTATTTCTTTGTCGTTTTTGATTTTTGATTTGTTTTTTGGTTTATCTTCTTGTTGATTCTCTAATATGAGATGGCAATTCTAAAAATCAAGTATGGATATAAGTATTCAAGGCAATGGTGACCTTTAAAATAATTTCCAAACTTCAAATTTTCAAAAAGGTTTTCAAACTTGCAATGATGAACTCAATTACTAAGAGAAAATAAAGATGTACCTAAATTCTAATTAAACCAAACAGTGAACTAGTGACTATGAAACCCAGTATCCTTGCTGTTGTATAAAAAGAAAACTGAACTCAAAGCAATTCAAAAACTGTAAGAAAAGTAAACTAAACCATATCACATCAACTCATATTCTGACCCCTCACCATTCGACTCCCTCTGGCTATAGGAGGAAATTATAAACAAATTGAGTAATCTGATATCTAAATTGCATAAAATCAAAACTAATATCAAACTACACATTCATCCTTCAATCCCTCACCATTCGACTCGCTCTGGCTATAGGAGGTAACCAAAAATGACATGAGTAATCTAATCACTAACTTGCAAGAGAAAATAAACTAATATCAAACTATATATTCACACTCAATCCCTCACCATTCGACTCGCTTTGGCTATAGGAGGTAACTAAAAATGACATGAATAGTCTAATATCTATCTTGCGGAAAAGTAAATGAATAAAGCAAAACTGAAAGAAATAAACAGTGCTGGAATTGGAACTAAGAAAACAAATCAGCAGGAGGACAAGATAATTCCATCATGTCATTAGTCATCAAAAAGCTATGTGCACTTGCCCAGGCTATCTATTAGAACCTGAAATAAAACACTGATCAGTTAACAGTCATTAGAAAGCATAAAAGAAACTATGGACAACAATCAACATGAATACCATGAGCAATGTAATATATACAAGAAAACAACTATGGCATCAAGAACGTAAATGAAGAAAACATAAAACTATACAATAACTACAGAACCTTGGTGTACAGGGGCCCTCTGCAACCTCGGCCAATCAGAAATCAATCACGGATTTGAACTTAAAAGCAGTGTCTTTCATATATTGAAATACAGTCATAACATAAGGATCAAGTCACGGCACGGTGGCTCGTAAAACAGTTAAGATTACATACCAAAAAACTAGTTTTTATGCATACGAGGATGCTTCATTTATAATAGGAAATAACATAACTAATTCCTAGATCTGCGTTGGTAGACAGACACGTAAATGACCATATCCGGAAATCTAGCAGTATGGTAGCCGTGAGAATTCAATCCAAGGAGGGTGGTTGTTGGATTTGGTTCACGGGGCAGTCCACAAGTGTTGGCACGCCTCCTGGGATTTAGGAACTTGCCACACAATTCTCCTCGTGATGAAAAACAGAGTCCTGCCACCACAAAACTCTTAGTGTTGACCATCGCTTGACTGGCTTTGACCACAATATTCTGTGAGTGATTCGGCTGAACCAAGCGGACACGTTCCATGTCCACATCATTTGCAGCTTGCCCATGTGGCCGGATTCTCCAGTAGACACCTGTAACATAGACTTCAACAAAAAGGTTGCGGAAACTGATTCTGGTTGCGGAAAGTGACAAGATTCTGCAGCTGATTGAGAAAAAATCTAAATCAAACAACAGTCACAAGACATAGTTAAGAAACCATTTATATGCTCTCTTTAAACTAATATGCAATGATTTGATAGCTTGGAGGTTCAGGTAACTGGAGAAAAAGGCTAAAAAGTTATATAGGGAAGATGTAAGTTTGGGGCTCAACAAGTACCACAAGGGTATCTATTTCCACATTCATAGATTAGATTAACACTTTCTAAATTGCTACTAGGTTAAGAACTTGAGTGTTTTCTTAAGCTCTAAGAAGTAAACACTCCAAGAAAAATACAACTGGAGACAAACTAGTGAAGCACAATTGAATATTGAAACATGATAAATCATTTCCATGGATTTATAATATTATACAAAGCACATTTAGAGACTTAGTAAATTATAATTAAACACTATGTAGAGAAATTTATAACATTGTTAAAGCATACACTTTGTAATGTTTGTGAAGAAAATTGTAATTAGAGACTAGGATGTGAAAAACTATGAAAATAATATTCATGAACTTACATGATTGTAATAGTTTGTGAACTATCTTTCTTAATATTTTATTTTTGGGCTTTATAGAGTTTTCATTGTCATTTAATTTCCATATGTATCTTCCACCAATCATGTGCATTAATGCTGGTAATAATTGGCATTGTTTGGATCTTGTCAGAATAGTAAATACCAATACTTTGTATGGATCGCCATAACTTCTCACTCCATCCAATTTGAGCAACAATTTCATTTTTATTTTTTATTTTTTATTTATTTTTTTCATTTTTACTTAACATTGTCTTCTCCAGGTATTTTAACATTGTGTTTGTAGCCTTTTTGTTAAAATGTGATGCATGACTTACTTTAATTTCAATTATGTGCCTATTACCTTTAAAACACGATTTATCAAGGATTCCACTAGAATATTTGTACATACAATGGACATGGACACATTGTGGCCTTATTTAGTTTTTTGTGTGTAGATGAGGTGGACATTACTATTTCTAGCATCTAATAAATGAATTAGACTTCGGTAGAACTTTCTTCCACTTATCATTAATAATCATGTGAACAATTTTTTTTTTTGAGCTTCATCTTGCTCTAAAAAAAATTGTTAACGCAACAAACACAACCACTTGGGTGAAATATGGAAACTTTTTCTCAACTTTCTTTATGAGGCTTATTAGTTTCATAAATATCTTTCTCACAACCATATCACATGGACAACCCAATATGAAAATATGCACGTAACACACTTAGTTTCCTTTTGCAATGATTCCTTATGTAATGTATATAAGATTATCTTGAACAAACAATAATGTCCATAGGAATGGAAACTAAGTAGCCATTATACGCATATGAATTAAAAATAATGTAATGAAATAACATAGCATGGTTGAACATAACAAGGTAAATAGTAAGAACACTTACCTTATAAAAGATTATCTATAGTAATTGTTTGAATTTGAGTTATTCACCACTCAACCATTGTTTTCCAGCATAAGCACCACCTCCAAGTCAGGATATGAAGTGAGAAGGGTCAAGGGTGAAGTGTATAATTCATTGGATATTATGTCTACCATCCCTTGTTATGACTTGCTTCTTTCCCCTTGCTAACCATTTATTGTTGTTGTCAAGTCAAATCCACACATTGCGGATTGATTGTGGCATCACATATTATCAATAAGTTTATTTATCTTCTAGGATTTTTATTCGATTCAATTAGCTTGTTTTATTTCATTTCATTTGTAGTATTTCCCTTCATTAACCTTGCCTTGAAAAGGTAATGGTTCTCTTACTATATGTCCTGTTGTCTTTCAGAGACTTCCTAATTTACTAATTAACGTATGATCAAATATTCATTTTTTTTTCATAAATGATCCATCTCTAATCCATTTTATTGCTATTTATTTTAGAGTCTTGTTTTGTATGAATGCTACCCACCTTCTTATAATTTAATAACATAATATTTATTACGATCACATGTTAATTTTTCAATCCTATTTAATCAATGGTATATAACTTAACTTTTCTTTCCATTTAACTAAGTACCAACTTTTTATTCACGATCCTCATACTTATTTATATAAATTGTCATCTACTTTCTCTTCTATAACTTAGTACAATTTATCACACTTTCCTTCTCATCTAAAGTGATTATTATTATTCTAGAATGTTCCATATAATTGTCACACTAATGCCTTTTATTATAAGATGTTAATAGTTATTTTGAAAACTCTGTATACTTGGTATCGTCTATCCCAGATTGAACCTTTTGAAAAGTTTGTATACTTTGTTGGTATCATCTATCCGAGATTGAACCTTTTGGTTAAATAAATGTTAATCATCTTGTATGAATACTTATGTAAACTAACATTCCAACCTAAATCTATTCTTTCATGTCCACAACTTCACATTCATTGATGATACTAATACATTATTTTTCCAATATCTCTAATTTAATCAATCACACAATTCATTCCCTTTGAATTTCTCAAGTAACCGTGTTTTAAATCACGGGGTGATTTTCATCTATCAGTGATTGAAAATTTTCATTCCTTAATCAACCAGAAGATGTTCCTTCCCTAGCTCTTTTGTTCTAACACAAATTCTCCTTGGAAATTTATTTTCCTCATTGAAAATATAATACAAGTTGTCGTTACCTAAAGGATGCATAAATTAATATCTCATATTAGTTTTCCATAGCTTGTTGTACACCTATCAATGTGCTATTCTTTACCTACAACATTTGTGTTGAATGAATGTACATGTTTCCAGGTTAATCTTTTTGATATATAGACATTGTAACACCCATAATACCACTAAAAGTTTGGCAAATTTTTATTATTATTATTATTATTTTATTTTTTGTCTTGGTATATGTATAATTATCAAAGAGCATTATCAACTTAGAATTTTTTTTAATCCCTTATTATCTTGTAATGGAATGATTTTCTTTCTTACCAGTGTTCATCTAGACCATAATATCCATTTTAATTAAGTAATGAGACATTTTCTATCTAAACTTCTCATTTATTAATAACATAATGTTGTTTCTAATATACTATGTTTAAATGATTGATAGCAAGTATATTTAAATATCATATTCTTCATTTTCAATTTACCTTGCATTACAAAAATTTATATAGGTAGGTATGATTAACCCATTTTTATAGAATATATACATACATATACTAATATATATACCCACCCTTTAGTAGATTGTGTTGTACCCATGACATACTATAATCTACTTGAACATGTAATAACTAAAGTTTGTTAATGATGAAGTGATAAAATCAAACTCTACCAAGGTTAGTGCAATTGTCTTAAGTATTCATAAATCTTGTTTCAAGTTTTGTTTTTAGTTTTTTAGTTTTTATTTCTTATTTTTATTTAAGGCAGTTAACCCTATAGGAGATTACATCTTCTTTGGACAAATAGTTGGGTTTTTTTTTTTTTTTTATATGACAACTTCATAATTTTTGGCGGGCACTAACCTTTGTAAATTTGCATAACTAAAGTTTGTTAATGATGAAGTGATAAAATCAAACTCTACCAAGGTTAGTGCAATTGTCTTAAGTATTCATAAATCTTGTTTCAAGTTTTGTTTTTAGTTTTTTAGTTTTTTTTTTCTTATTTTTATTTAAGGCGGTTAACCCTATAGGAGATTACATCTTCTTTGGACAAATAGTTGGGTTTTTTTTTTTTTTTTTTAATGACAACTTCATAAATTTTGGTGGGCACTAACCATTGTAAATTTGCATACTTCCATATTTACTCCCATCTAAATTTATGCAGAGATTTGCATAAATTATGGGGGGCAGAAACTAAGAAGGCATATATACTCCACCCCCTCTAGTTTTGAACTTGAAGCATCTTACAAGTAAACACATGCACTTAACCATTAGGCCCTCTCAATATATTATGTTATTAGAGAGATTTGAATACTTGAGAGAACAAAGTTTTATACTTTTAAGTTCCTTAATGGCTTGGTATGGGAATTGTTGGATTTATTTATTTTTCCTCATAACACTTATTTCTGGTCTTACATTTCACTTATATATTATATTTCTCTTCCTCCCTTCACTTATATATATATAACTTTAGTTTTTACTCTATACTCATACTCATTTGTCCTATTTCTTAATCTCTCATTTTTCATATGCGAAGTTCTGGGGATGACAAAAGCATTTGGATGTTATATTAAATGACAAAATGTGGTAATTCTAGCACAATTTTTTTTATTTAGATAACTAGCTTTTTATATCTATGGATGATAAAGCACAATTTTTTTATTATTTAGACAGCTAGCTTTCTATATCTATGGATGATAAAGCATAATATAAAGAAAATTGAGATATTTAGATTTTAGATTGAGCCACTTGTGAAGATATTAATAAATTATTAAAAAAAAACATATTTTTTGGTTCAACTTTGTTTTTACTTTTGTCATATTTAAAGGTAAAATACCATTAAATTTTCTACTCATACATGAAATCAGATTTTTTTGTTAAATTTTATGGACAAAAGTAGTTATTAAATGTTTAATAATAAATAATTTTAAATACTAAATGTTAACGTAATTAAATGAATCTTCTCTAAATTAAATTGACATCCCCAAACATGAAAGCATAATTTAATATAATTGAATGAGACGGTTGTAAATTAAATTGATATCCGTAAACATCAAAGCATAATATTTTTTAATAAAAACAAAGGGTTAAAGACTTGAACCAAATGTGCACGCCTATTGTAAATAAGATTCCTTAGGCCTCAAGACATGCAAGTGCTCTACCCGTCACCATCGCAATGTTTGTGAAACGAGAGGTGAGACCATCGACGAGAGTGTATGAGTGGAGAAAGAAATGGCAAGTTTCAAGGGTAAATAAACTCGCAATACCAATCAAGAAGCCAGTGGCTCCGGCAAGGAATGCCTCTGAATCTAAAGATAATAATAATAATAAATTAAAATTTATTATATTGGACAAAATCAAATCATAATTTTATTAACAAAAACAAAACAAAGCATTGGCGATGAAATTTTGGCATCACACATTACATTAGTAGTATTAAAGCAACATTGGTTGACTTCTTCTCAATATCCTTTAGCCTTTTTAATTCTTCATCAATTACTAAAGCATCATCATACTCATCAACACAAGACTAATAAAAAAATTCGAAAAGAAAGAAAAGAAATATGCAACAATATTAAAATAAAAAATCTATTGAATGCTTTCTCTCACCATGAATTTGTTAGAAAAAGAAAATTTGGAAATCCGTGAATAGTTGAGAAGAAATTTAGAGGAAATGTGGTTGTGTTGATATGTAATTTTTTTAAAATTAGTATGTATCATTTATGCAACGCAAAAATTGGTAAACAACAACATCGTTGAATTTGTTAGAAAAAGAAAATTTGGAAATCCGTGAATCGTTGAGAAGAAATTTAGAGGAAATGTGGTTGTGTTGATATGTAATTTTTTAAAAATTAGTATGTATCATTTATGCAACGCAAAAATTGGTAAACAACAACATCGTTGAATTTGTTAGAAAAAGAAAATTTGGAAATCCGTGAATCGTTGAGAAGAAATTTAGAGGAAATGTGGTTGTGTTGATATGTAATTTTTTTAAAATTAGTATGTATCATTTATGCAACGCAAAAATTGGTAAACAACAACATCGTTGAATTTGTTAGAAAAAGAAAATTTGGAAATCCGTGAATCGTTGAGAAGAAATTTAGAGGAAATGTGGTTGTGTTGATATGTAATTTTTTAAAAATTAGTATGTATCATTTATGCAACGCAAAAATTGGTAAACAACAACATCGTTATAGGTTTAATGAGCATTGATGGTTGTAGTTATGACGATTGATTTTTTGTTTTTTGGCACCACAGTCTCCATCTTTTAATGGTCTTCAATTTCAATTTTTAAAAGGACGAGCTGTAGAGAATGAAAGTTTCACACCGCGGAGGCTCGGGTTCCAAATGCAGGTGGCACGGATGTGCCTTATTTATATCATTCTTTCACAACGAGAATTTGGTAAGAAAGAGATCACAGATCAATCAATACATCAGTATTCTTGACATGGTTAAAACTTTCAAAGATGGAAGAGTCCACAGCCTGAGCCAACACGGCCACTTCAGACAACTTATTAATGTAAGAAAAGAAAATTTACATAAGCTTCTTTCATGAATGGTCACTTTACAAAATGACCCTCCATGCTCTTTAAATAGAGATCAAAGACCAATCGGGTGTTAAGCCACATATCAACATTCAAGAAGTCTTGATGATGGAGCCATGTTGGGATTTGAAACGTTGATGAAAAATGGTTTTTATTGTGGGTTCTCCGGTAACTAAGTCAAAAGTTATACTTAACTATTTCATAAGTGTCGCAATATTCTAACATCCCCCTTTGAGAACAACTTGGGATATGATTGAAGGATGTACATGTTATAGACATTTTTGGGCACTTCAACCCCAATCATAAATGTCCATAAACTGAGGGCTCCTAAGTCCCTAAAAAGTGTTGCTTCACTGCCTAAAGGAACAAGGTCAGTGGATTACATCATCTCCAAGAAGTTCTGCACTGAAAACTGCTCATAGATGGTCAAAACTGGACCATACTGAAAGCCCAGTGCAGAGGGTGCGATGCATATCACCTTCCCAATGTACAAGGTGCGATGCATATTGAATGGCTCCTCTGTAGCGTGCGATGGTTGGGAATGGACAATGGTAGGGACAAAATGCAAGGTGGAAGATCATGGAATCTTCTAGAAACTTCCCCTCTGACACTTGCCTCTCTGTTTTCGACCAGGGATGAGTAAGATATCATCATTCTCCAAGTGGAAGCAGGAAGTATCAGAGAGAGGACACTAATCAGGATCCCAGAAGATGACTCACCTCCCTATAATCATCTATATATGGATCTGTCATCACAGAGATCTACAGGCTAGAATTTTGTATCTTATAGAGAAGTGTTGTTGGTTTTCTGGTGTACATTCATAGCGTTGGGTGATCTAAGCTTTACTTGAGGTGAAGAAGGGCCTTCTTGCTGGAGGATGATGCTAGGTCAGAACATATGGTTGTAATCCTCTTGTTACTTTTCATCTTAATAAAGCTATTCAAGTTTTCCTCCATATTCTTGTATGTTTCATTATATATGCATTTGTATGGTTAACACACATCTGGTCCTATGTTATTTATGAATATAGATCTTTGTTCTTCGATAGTAGTATGTTGTTGTGATTCCACAAGTGCTCTTTGAAGCTGGGAAGACAAAGCAGAAGTGGCAAAGCTCTATCAGGAAGGAGAGGAAATCAAGCGCAAGAGTAAGGTTGGTCTCCTTTATTCCACCCCTATCTATTTTCATAAAGGAAAGAGAAAGTAGACTTTAGTTGTTTGTTTCTAAGATAGCCACCAACCTTAGTGGGAATAGCAGCATCTGAGTAGACACTATTCCCGGTAACAAAATGGCGACTCCGTTGGGGAGCGACTAGATTGTTTGTTAGCCTATCTATCTTTGTTTCTTTTATAAACTTACAGACGGAGCCTGAAGCCAAGCCAGCTAGCCTTCGAACTGCATTTGTTATACAAATTCAAAGTAGATCAAATGTTGCTTCAGTCTATCTCCAGGTTTTGTTTATGAATTAAACAATCGATCTGCAAACAATCTAATTGCCCTAAGTGGTGGCTCTAGTAACCTCTTTAGATCACCCCTGTGTTTTACATATACTGAAAATTACTTACTCGGCCTAAATCCCTGCACTGAATTGCAAACTGTGAGTGAAAACCATTTTAAAGTCTCGCACTGGTACCATCGCACCCTGCCTTCAAGGCAGACTGTATGCATCGCACTTCCTGAGTGCAGTAGGTGCGCTGCATACTGAATTCACAGTGTGACAGGTGCGATGGCCAGGGAAGGTTAACTTTACCTTCAGACTGTGGTTTTTTCTCACTGTTTTCAGTCCTATTAAGGAGTTTTGTTGTCTGTAGTCAGTGTATCTCTGTGAAACCCCCTTCTCTTGCATTATTCCGCCTCCTTAGTGCAAAGAACTATAAGTGTTTTTATGTATTGTGCGCCATTTTCAATTCTCTTTTGCAAAAAAGTAGCATAGTCGAACTGTCGTTTCTGGATTTGAAAGTGTCGTCGCTGTCGTTTTCAGTTTTAGAAGACAATCTCATTGTTCTTGATAGTCGATTATACAGTTACTTGCATATGATTTGAATTAGTAGTTTTTAAAGTGTCGAAAAACAATTTTCATTTCAAAATCGCAAAGTGTCTCTCTTACCTTCACTCCATTTTGAAAAGAAATTTGTTGAGTATTGTCGCTTTGAAAATAATTCAGATTTGCACTTAGCTTCCTTATCATCATTCATATATTAAGAAGGCTGAAAACAAATACATGCATGTGCATTTGCATTTAGACTGATTGGTTTGATTTAGGACAGTGCATTTAGTGTGTGCTCTGTGCTCTTTGTTGAAAGATTCTCAACTTTCTTTCCTTAGTAGCTAGGATTTTCATTTCCTAAAGAAGATTAAACATTTGTTTATCATCTTAGACTGCATTTTAGGAATTGTATACACATCATGCGGTGAACCTGAAAGGCAAATTTTTAAGCAATATCAACTTAAAATAAATTTAATGAATCTAACAACGCTTT
>APFE031595322.1:0-20966 GCA_000404065.3 Pinus taeda | reverse complement strand
GGGGAAGGTGGGGGTGGGCTGGGCGAGGGGATAGGGCGGACGAGTTTGGAGAGGGGGCCAGTAGAGTGTGCGAAACGGGCAGGTGGCTGACTGATTACAAGATGTGGGTGCCCAGCTTTACTGGGCCCACCATGCTCATGATGGAAATATTGATTAATTTCGCTGAAAAAAGTATTAAGCTTAAAAAAAAATGTACTTCGTTAAACTAATTTAATATGGGAATTTTCGAGGAAAAAAATAACTGACCTTTCAATTCTGAGAATTCTTCATTGAATATGTTGTTGATACCAATGTAGCTGCTTCACAAATTCGCTCCAAGTATTTCAATGAACATCAAAAAACACTAATGTAATGTCAGTAATAGTGATAATGGAATTTAGTATATAGGTGAAATTATGGAGATGTTTTATCGTACAATGAATGCAGGATTAATTAGTTTTAATAAATTTTAACATGTTAATTTTTGTATGGCGATGAAGGAAACTATGATAAAGCAAATATTATGGAATTGTTTTACAATGAGGTGAATGTGGGATTAATTTGTTTCAGAATGTATTATAAAAATTGAAAAAAACATTCAATTGTTTAGTAAATATTATATACTTTGACTATTAAAATAATTTAGGTAGAAGTTGTAGTTTAGAATTTTAACTTTAATGATTTATTTCATTAATGTAAATATATATCTATATATTGATATACCGAATCATAATGGAATTTTTGAGCTGATGGGAAGAGTCATAGATATGTGTTTGGTACCGGACACTGAAGTTGTTTACATACTTACAAAAGCTTCCAAGTCACATGAAAGGATTAAATATAGACTATCATATTCATTGCATGACATGAGAGAGGTATCTACAAAGTTGTGTAAACAAATTGTAAATGAAATGAGACAAAACATCGTAACTATTGTTATTTATATTTTTATTTTGCTTTCTTAAAAGTGTCTCGCTATATTTTTTTTAATTTTATTTTTATTGACATATGATATTTTGTTTGGTAGAATTTTGTTGAAATTTGTTCAATTAGGTTGGGAGGCATTCATTTCATAGAGCATGATATCATGAAAGTTGTCATCATTTTTTACTCGTGTCAGAAGAAGATATGGAAAACAAGAAAATGTAGTAATTGATGATGCTACAAAACTACATCCAAAGGATTAAAAAAAAAGGCCTCCAGTGGATAAATCTAACAAGGGTAGAAAAGTTACTTTTGAGGACGATGAAATTTAACCTGACAGTAAAGCATATGTTTCCGTTACTGAAGATGACATTGAAACTGAGAAGAGTCTTAAAAGACCAAAAGTAACAATGCCCAAGAATAAATCTGTTGAGAATGTTATGACGAAGAAAAGTAAAGTTGAAGATTTTGAAGTAGTCATTACCAGCAGTCAAGAACCTAGTGAAAATTCAAAAGATAACAGAGAAATCATTACACCAGGAGCTGATTTAGAGGATGGCATTATAAAAAAAAAACAAAATGTCATTTGACAGAATTTGAAAAAGAGAAACTTAATTGATGGTGGTTGTACATTTCAACTTAATGTCATACAAATTTATAAGGCAAGTGAAGGACAATGTCAATATCAAGTCAGAAAGCCACACCATATACATGTTCACAACTTGAAGACATCGTTGAGGTACAATCCATATGTGCATGTGGTTAATTATGTGCTTCTTGTTGATCCAGTTCAAGTTGCCAACAAAGAAGCATTTGTTAAGTCAAAATGTTTTGAGTAAAATTATTATGTGCTTGGGGGTAACCATTCTGTAGAAGCTAAAAGACAATTGATGGAGGAATATCCCAATAACCCACATTTTGAAACAATGAAATGTATCATTTATGCTAATTTATCGGATACAGAAGTAAAGTTAGTGGCATGGGATCATAACTCAAATAATGAATATAGGATGTCTATGACTTTCATCCAAAGGGTTAGATTTATTCAAAGTGAATTTCAAGAAAAATTTGGTGGGGATAGGATAAATGTTACTGCAGATTTTCGAAGGGAATGTTGTATGGAAATAGGCTATCAAATTGAAGAGAAACCCAATTCAAAAGGTGGAAAATACAACCTTCCTAGTGATATATTTAGAGCTTTTGATAACATTTTCCAATTGGCATTTAAAACCGGAGATGTTTGGAAGTTGATTGATGAGATTTTTACCATGTGGAAAAGCATTGGCATTAAAAACCAGAAGGTGAAAAAGTCTAAGCCATTGATATGTGGCGGCAGTAAATCAGCTCCTGAATTGAAGCAACTTCCAGAATATATGACTATCACACCTTGGAGAGCAATGCAAGCAATGAAAGATGAAAAAATTTTCAAAATAATATTATCTCGTGTGAAGTCAGGGGAATTGCCATTGGAGGAAATGTTTGAGGAATTTCAAAAGTAAGTTTGTTGAATTGTTTTTATTTATTTCTAGATTATAATTTTCTTTTAAATAAAACATGTTGTTCTTGGTAGTATTTGTTATACATATCATTATATTAACTTTTTATTACTTTATCTATGCAGTCACAAAGTTTACATGAAAATTCAAGAACAAATGGTTAAATTGTTGAATGAAGATAGTTTTGATGATGTTGTACGCAACTATCCAGATTCAAGTTCGACATCAACATTAAAAGTCTTTTGTCTTGCATTTAAAAATTTATCTTGATTTACACATTCATTTTTATTCATTTGTGTACTATTTTTAATTTATAACTTACACATATATTTGTTTATTTTATAAAAGGTGAATATGGATGATAATGGAGTGCCAACTAGCTTCAGAACCTTTATGGAGAAAATAAAAATCGAAAGACTGAGGAAGCAACATATTAAGAATGTTGAACTTGATCCAACTCTTACTCATTTAATTTGGAATGGGCTAGACACTATTCAATATCAAGTAATACAAAGTGACTATGAGGACATTGCTAAACTCATACCTAAAAGGGAGTATGCCCTAGTTATTACAAATATTCCCCATGGTTTCAATATCCCAAACATTGACTATGACAGTGACCCTTATACTTATCAAGCTCTTAGTAAAGTGCTTGCGGGATTTGTAGAAGTCAAGTCATCACCATTATGGAGATTTGTGGCATTTCATTCAGACACATAATTGGAAATGATATTGTCAAGCTTCAAAGGGAAAACAAATTCAGAGATGTAGCTTACATGGTAAGACGTTTAAAATGTATATTTGATTAACATTGAAAAATTCATTTATGTACAAGTTGATTGAACTTTTACTATTTCATATTATAGGAAAAAGTAAAATCTTCTTAACCGTGATGATCAAGTATTTATAAATGATGGTGATTTCATTAATATTGATATTTTGGCAAAAGATGATAGATATATGTCTATGACTTTTAATCGGGTAGACGGAAAGAGTCATAGTCAAATACTGACTTATGATGCTGTTATGAGAAAACTAACATATGAAGACAGAGAAGCAAAATGAGATATAGTTAACATTTATCAAAAACCACAATTATTGATTTACTATCTTATATACATATGTTCAAATGAAGGAGATTGGGTTCTGGATTTATTTTCTGGCTTAAGTAAGATTTATTATATAGAATTGAATTTCAATATGTTATTTTCTTAATTAATATGTCATTGTAATAATTTACTTCATTATTTCTTTTGTGCTTGATAATTAGGTACAACACTAGCATGTTGCCTTCAAAAAGGAATAAATTGCATTGCAATTGAAAAAGATCCATTACAGTGCAATTACATTCAGCAAAGAATTTATGCTCTTCAATATCATCCAAATGCAATGCAAGAAATTGGGTTGAAGAAAGGGGAGTTTAGTGAATCACGTGTGGCAAAAAAGGCAAAAGATCTTCAACCACCATTACATGGGATGTTCGGAAAGACATACATTGGGAGATTCGCGGACATCAAAGATCCATTAGAAGATGAAAATGAGCAAAAAGAAGCAGAAAATATTATGGAAGAAGACAATGATGAAACTCTAGAGGACAAAGAGTTTGGATTACGTGACATTGTTAATTAAACTTAAGTTGTGATTGGAAATCAAGCTCATTTTTTGTAGCTATTAATTAGTTATACTTGCAATGTTTTGACTTTGACATTTTATGAGAAGAATATACATTCAATTAAGGTTGTTATGTGTTCAAATTTTGTAATATGTGATTTTCGCATTAATTTCTAAGTTAATCATTTTTTTTGGAAAAAAAAGTGATTATTATTATTATTTTGACATGAAATTCATAAAAAAAACCATTATTTAACTATTTTTAGTTAAAATTTTCGTATAAAAATTGTGATTTTCACATGTCAATTGTAGCAAAAAATATTAAAATGTGTAGTTTTTTAGTTATATTTATGTTAAAAATGGCTATTTTTATGTCCATTGTTAAAAAATATTGTTTTTTAGAAACAATTATTTCTTTTTGATTGAAAAATTAATGAACGATATATAAATATGTAGAATATCGAAAATTCAAAATATCAACCTTCTTCTTTAAATATGCAAAACAATAAAAACCTCACTACAAAAAAAAATAAAAAAAATAATAATAAAAAATATGAAGAAAAGACCACTTCAGAAATTATTAAATTTACAAATTATTATTTACATTTCATACATCAGAAAATTAAAAAAAAATTAAAAAATAAAAAACGTTTTAAAAAAAGGGCCTGGTGTAGAATTACCATGTTTTAAAATCAGCATAAAAAACACTACCATTATAAAACGTAATGTACATTAAAAAAATTATAGTGCCAAAAACTAAGCTCTAAAAAACACGTGTGTTTGCATCATCCCATTTCAAAATCAGGTCACGTTTTTGCTATCTCTACAAAACGGGTAACAATACGAGTTCCCTTTTGAAAGTTTACATTGTTATTTGCAGAAAGGTTCTTCAAAACTCCAACAGGCCATGGAATTATGAGGATTCTTGATGAGAAGTTTATTAAATTCCAAGATGGATTCCTCATCATGCATTAAAAGAAAAGACTGCCCCAAAATTTTGATTACTATATTTTCAAACTAATCTAATGTCACCCAAAAATTTCAAAAAATGGAAAAAATCAACTTAAAAATTTTGATTGCTACATTTTTCAAAATATTCTAATGTCTCCCAACTTCTCTTCAACAATTTATTTATGGATATGAAAAATAAAAAACCATTAAAACACAAAGAAAGTGTGGCCAAAGAAGGCTTTACCATTGGTTGTGGCAATTGCGATCTTCAACTGTGGCACTGTTGCTTGGTGTTTGTTGTAAACAAATGATATTTGATTGTGACACTATTGTTGAGCTCCAAACAAACGATATTTGATTATGGCAATGTTTCTCAACTGAAAACAAAGGATATTCTCAACTAAATGAAGGTTCCCCTCACTTTTATTTTTCTTCCCAAAAATACAAAAAACGGGAAATGATGAAATTATTTTGAAAAATATATTTCTTAAAATGAAAAAGTGGCAAATATTAAAAAAAAAAAAAACTATTCACATTTAAAAACAAAAAAAAATAGATTTAAAAACATGAATTTCTAATATGTAAAAAAAGAAATATATCAAAATAAATTTCAAATGAGAGTTTTAAAGTAATATTTAAAAATATTACTAATTGTAGTATCTTGTTTCAAAATATTTGTGCATAGAAATTTTTTCTTCAATGTTGGAAAAGGTAATATTTAAAAAATTAAAAATACTACTAATTATTGGCATTTTTTTCTAAACATTGGTGCATAGAAACATGTGTTACTAATATTATATGAGTTGAAACTTTTAATTCCTTTTCCTAATTAATGCTTAACCCATGACTTATGCTTCCTTAAAACCACACTCAACCCATGATTTACCATTCATTAAAAGTATTCTCAATATTCTAATTTGTATATATTAAGATATTAATTTTATTTTTAATATTGAATATAGTTTTAGATCACTTGGGCACCATTTGCAGATAAGGTAGGTAAATCATATCATTAAAAGAACACCTATAGCCAAATTAAATAATAAAAATTTTCCATGTCATTTTAGATGCATAGTCACACACGTATCTCTATTAAATTTTAAAGGATTTTAATTCTCTTACAAATTATGAAGAGGAAATTCAATATTAACCTTTTAAAATAAAATTTTCTCTAATTCAAAGAAATTCCTTTTACACAACCTCATGTCAATTCCAAAAACTATGAAACAGTAAATCCATAATTATTGGATCCAAGGTATACACAGTCACTGGAATACAATGGTTTCATTGTTCCTTAATTACCATATGGTTAGTCTTATCTAATATGAATAAATAGAGATGGTACTTCTCTCTATATGAATTATACCTATAATGCAAAGTAATGTAACATAGTATGAGATAATTTAAGCTTTCTCAGTAATGACTACTCAACAAATTAAACAAGTAGAGTTATTATCGATGTTAGCTTAGTTCTTAAGCCTTATATGACTAAATTTAGTAAAAGGAAAAGCAAGGATGTATAACACATTTAGTAGTAATATATTTCTTATCTAACATATATGGTATCACTAGTAATTATCCTTAGATAACACATAACTCCAACAAATCACCTCATTAAATATCTAAGCTTAGCTAGGAGCATTGGTTCCGCTAAAATTATTAGTTTTTCCTTGTATTATTGTTTTTACTTCGGTTGCGCAATGGGTGTTTACACTATCGCTAGGGTAACCAGTGGAACATTGACTGATTGCACAGCTGTAAACACTAAGTGAGGAGTATGGACAAAAGGTGGGATACGAATAAGAGGATCAAAATTTACACTTCCACTTGAGGAGATACAAGTAGATTCGTAGTCATATTACTAGATGCTTCTCTTCGATATATGAGGAAACCACCTTGAGGAGCCTTGTGCTCTTAGCTCAATGGTGATCATGGTGATAATTTTTCAAATTTTATTCAACTAATGTTTGATCGATAGATCCCTCAATATAGAAAAAGACATTCTGCATCTCTTTCTTACTTACAACACCCTAGTGACAAACAACCCACATGTAGGGAGGATTACATATCATTCTATTGTATCCTGAGTTACAAGTTTCAAGCATTATACAAATGATATAACATTAGTGTAAATTGAGATATGACAATTATAAGTCTCAAGAAAATTCAAAGGTTGAGAGACAAAGCATTTTATAACAGATCATCTCAAAGCAACATGTTGTAAATTACTCTTCCCACTCTAATATGGACTCACACTATAGTAAGGAAGATATAAGATAATGCATGAGCTTGATATGCATTTTGACTTATGCCTACATCTTGATTTCAACATGGAGCTACCCCAATTAATGATCAAATCAAATTAATGCACACATGCCTAGAGATCCACATGACATATATTCATATTATATAACTCTAGTGACTAAAAGTTGAATCATGGAAACTTATAGCAAACATACTAGGTGGTATACTAGGAGACACTATGGTGCAAAATTATGTAGGTAGAATATCTACCAATATCATTGCACGTAATGATTCATTAACAATTTTACACACACACATATATATAATAACAACATAATACTAATAATGTGATCATCATTTTCAATAAAATCAACTAAAATTGAAATGTGATTGCCAGAATATTTCCTAAATATCATTCTTCTAAGCTAAATTCAAAATAAACATCCAAAGATTCTAATATCATCATACATAATAATTCTACATAAAAATAATGGTGATAATTTCCAATATATAATTCAAATAAAAATATAACAATGATAATATCATCATCATCTTTAATCAAATCGAATTCATTGTATGATTACATAATCTAAATGTTTCATAGATATCATTATTCTAAGGTAAATTCACAACATCCATATAAAAATAGTAATTGCATTCTACGTATTAATACTTCATGTGCACGCATACCTAGCTCCACCAAGATCATCCTCATGATCATTGCCATGATCATCATCCTGATGATTTTGATCAATCTCATCCATGTCATCATCACCAACACTATCACCGTCCTAATTATTATCATCTCTTGATGTATGCTCAACATAGTTTGGATCATCATCTTGGAAGCCATTACCTATAACATTCTCAAAAAAAAAAAAATATTACATGTTAATATTAATTCCATAGCACAATGCATATCAACGTTAGCCATAAAATGAGGTAGGGTATAATATCTAATAGTGATAAAAAAATAAAAATAAAATATGGTTCTATTGTGGTAAAAACACAAACCCCCCATTATTGATGTGCTCACTTCAAATAATGGGGAACCTTTCTATAAAATTTTGACTAAACACCTTTTAGCAATTTTTTTAGTTGATTATCCCACGCTTTTGTTAATTTTTCATTTTCTTTGGATTCTTGTTTTGATTGCTTTCTTAGAATTGGTTTTTTATAAGCTTCCCATTGACATTTGCTTCGCCTCATTTGGTCAATTGGTTCGTGAACGACACTCCATTGAAGTCTAATCATTTGTGTCGATGCGGTTAAAAATACATAAAACTTAAATATTCCATTTTTGTAAATAAATTAGTTCAATAATGCATTTATTTTAAATATTAACCCATAGTTAGTTTTCACTAACATTTTTTATTTTTACTTATACAACCAAATCATGAAACATTGGGATTTTGGTAATTAACTCCAATTCTCAAATTAATTACTAATCTCAAAAAACACATAATGTTAAAGTGGATGTAGTTTAATTTTTATTTTTATTAAAGTTGTTGTAGTTTAAATAGAAAAATAGCACTTCAAACAAACCCCACTTAATTTCATTTTATAACTTAAACAAACCCCATTAAGCTTTGACCTGAAATAAAATAAATAATAAAAATTTTACAATACGGTCGTGTCCATCACAAATTGCACTTCGCAAAATTCATAACGAATCAAGACCTCGACGGAATCCCTTCGTGCGGTGCTATCAAAGTTAAACCGTGATTTTCATTTTAAAGTCATTCTCGCATTTATTCAAGATCCGATATGAGTATTAACCTTGTCTTATTAATTTATCAGGTCCATCGATATCGCAATATTACAATGAACCTTCTATAAGAATGTGCGATGTAATTTTTTAATGTGATGCGATAATGCGACATCGCATATCTCATATCGCAATTTTAAAAGGCTCGTCAACTTAAACATTAAAGGATTTGCGATTCGAAAATGCGATGTGTTAAAAAAATTTAATACAAAGCTTTTTCACCCCGTATGCCTCCCGTACCTCCACCTCACTCAGCTTCATGTCACACTCCACTCACCATATCCCTCCATAAACTCCCGTGGATGAATTAATGGGTTTGGATTGATTTCAATGGTTTGTTTTATGGATTTTGGGTTTGGATTGATTCCAATGGTTTGTTAATTAATTTTTATAATTTTATTATTATCATAATATATATTATATTATAATTTTAATATAATTTGAATTATAATATTAATTATATTTAAATTAACTTTTTAAAATCATTTGTATATTAATTTAATTTTGTAACTTAATTAATTTCTAATTAGATGATAATTAATTAGAATTAATTGTATATATTAGTTAGTTAATAATTAATAGAATTAATTATTAAATAATTAGAATTCTAATTTAGGATTAAATTTCCAATTAAAAATTCTTATTTTTAGCCTAGCAACAGAAATTCCAGAATTGTTCCAATTTTGACTCATCAATTTTAGAGGCTCATAGATTGAATTATACTTGGCCAAATGAGGCCCAGGACGACTCATTAGAAAGATAAAATCAAGGAGAACATTTCTGAGGAGGTTTCATTAACAAATTTGATAATTTATTGGGTCGAAAATTAGGCAGAAGATCAAGCTCTGAATTTCTAAAACAAAATAAATTTTATACGTTATTTTCTGTGTTTTCATTTGTCCTAAGCCTCTTCTAATTACAGATTCGCTCATCAATAATACCTTTGGCCAATTAAACCATCCTAGGCATCAATAGAGAGCTTATATTTTATTTTCAATTATTTATTTAAATAGAATTTGATTGGATTTATTTTAAATGCCAGAAATGATATTTTGATTTTATTGATTACATCTTAATTTATTTTGATTTGTTTTTGTAGAAAAAAAGTAGAAGAGATATGGAGAAAAGATCTTAATCAATGAGAATGCTCCAGCAATTAAGAGATTGGAATTTTCAGCAAATAAAAGTGATTGGGCATATTTTCTTCAACAAACTTTCATATCAAGAATTCCTTTGCAAATATTATAAATAGCAAATTGCAGAATGTAATAGGTGTTGCTCTCCTCTACAATTATTGAATTCTAAAAGCAATTTTGTAATAAGGATTTAGAGTTGTAAGTGGGAGGAGTGGAATCCAAGATCTGGAGATTATTGAAGTTTTTCTTATACATTCTAAGTTATGTATAATGAACAGAGTTTTCACTATTGTAGCTCTAGTTTTGAAAGCAGAAGCTCAAGCATTATAAAGGACTATTAGAGACCGGAGCTCGAGAAATGGAACCAATAAATTGGTATTTTGAATACTATTATTTTAAATGCTGGTTTTATATTATAATAACAAGAATGGTGCCAATTTACTTACATATTTGTGCACTTTTGTTGGTATGGGTAATTTGCTTCTATTTCATGTTATCATTTATCTCTGCTCTTATGGGTTGAATTCTGATTTCTGAGTAACTATTTACTCATAAATCTGTCTTTTAATATTGGATAAATAAATAGTGATATGTTGTGAACTTCTTCCACATATTATTGTTTAATAATTCAAGTTACTAATTAAATGATCAAGATGATTCTGAGAACTTCTTCCTTAGTGTTGTTGATTGATTATTTCAGTTAAAAGGTCTCAATAGGATGTGTTTTGATATCCATAATGTCAGTAAATTGAACTATTTCATTAACATGATATTCATTATAAACAAGACATATTTCAATCCCAATATTATAAATACCTGCTCCTAGTTGGGTTAGATCTTTATCTGCCTAATTGAGATAGGATTAAGATAGTTTCTTTTGCTTTCATCTTAGAATAAGTTTGCATTTAGATTAATTTCTACATTCTTTTAAGTCCTCTTCCCAAAGAGGCAAACTTTGGTAGTGGATTGGCTGAGCCCTAAATCAGCTTAAGGATCACTTTCTTGCCTAATCAGCAAGAAGGATCATCTGATGTCTCTTTTCCATTAGTGAATGAAATTCATATTTTAAAGCCATTGGAGATTGAGAGAAGGTAATTGGACCTAGTTGAACCAGTCAGAACCACCATTCCAAATGGAAAAGGAGCTGCTTTAAGGTTCCGACCGGATGTTCATCCCCCATGTTGTTTCAGTGATTTTCGAGGTTCCAACACAATGGCGCTAGAAGGAGGGCCTAAAACTTGTTGTCTTTTGGAGTCTTTTAAATTTTAACATTTTATCTAATCATAATGGCTCCTCTTAAACTTCCAATTTCGAGTTGTATCCATGGATGTGCATCTTCCAATACTCCTCCCGAAGTGGTAGGATTCTTGTCTCAGGTCAAGTTTAATGGTAAGATAAATTCTTCTGCTTTTAATCATGTCTTCCAATTTATTCAAAATGTTTTAAATTATGATTTGAAGGAATTGATGAAGGCATCTTATGCAGACTCTTTACTCTCACATTTCCGGCAAAAGTCGTAAACTGGTGTAGAGCTCTTCTGGTTGCCTCAATTCACAACTGGGATCAATTTATTACAATTTTCATTTGTAGATTTGATAGCTATAATTATGGTAAGGTATATGATGAAATTGAGTATCTACGTAAAGAAAATAAGTTTTCTATAGATATTAATATTCAGCTTCTTTTGAATTGTTTCAAATTTAATGTCAAAGATAAACCTATGAAAGAAGAATCACTAGATTGGTTTGAACATATTTGTTATCTTCCTCCCATTCTCGATCCATATGGAATTAGTTCAAGCTTCATTCCATCCCCTTCTAACATATGTGAGAATTCCAATATGGATGTCCAAATAAATTGTGATGAAGTGGTTTCACAAAGCTTGGAAAATATTTCTCATCAAATACAAGTAGACAATAGCAGCAATTGTGGAGAAAGAGTTGCCCTTAAATGTGAAAGCTACTTTGAGGTAAATTCAGAAAATCAGATTGGAAAGCAAGTGCAAGCAACAGTCAAAGTAAATAATAGCATGCAAACTGCTGTATAAATTTATGAATCTTTCCATGATGAGAAAATGTCGAAATCAGAGTAGTAAAGAAATCTTCTTCAAAAAATCATGAGTACGTAAAGGAATGATCTGCAATCTGAAATTTACAATGGGCTTAATGGACAAGAGTTCTCAAACAAGGACATTTTTAAATGCATTATTTCATATTCACATTTTTCCCTTTATTCTAATATTTTTAATGATGGTAATTTATCCCCTCTTGGTATTAATGATATTTCAAAAAATAAAGAGGATGGTCTAAATGAATTACCAATAAGTTTTTATCAAGATAGAGAAGCAATTGTTGATCATTCTTTTGCCATTAATGAACATGAAATTCTTGCTCCTTGTTTGGATATATTGGATGAGATTGAAGGGAATCCCAGGGAATCTTGTGAAGCCATTTATGATAATTACTCTGACATTGAGGATGTTGATTTCTATTTTTCTCAAGAGAATCCTCACGATAAAATTCAAATAACATCTGAGAATGAGTAACATTTCAATTTATAAATTATTCCAACTAATCCTCATTCTAAAGCAACAAATTATTTTCATGATTTCACTATTTGAGTAAATATTCCAATTTATGATTCATATCATGACCAAGCTTTCTTTCCTGTTCGTAATAATAATTCTCTTTCTAATTCACAAGTTGGAATTTGAAATTGCTCAAATTCCATAATTCTAGCCAATCCTTGTGAAAAAAAAATTATTTCAAAGATTCCAATTTTGCTGTAACATTAGTTGTACAAATAATGATTTTATTTCATTTTTGTTTCCTCACTTATTTTATATAAAATTAGATTTATTTTCATATTTTATTTTTCAGATTTTTGATACTTTATGCTGGCATATTAAGCACTTTACTGTCAAATATTCAATTGATGCATTGCCCTGTTGGAAAATTGAAATTTTATATTATAATCATGAGCATCAAAAGCTATTTCAATTTCAATTTCAATCAATGCTAATATTTTATCAAAAGCTTGTATCTTCTCAAAGGCAATATCAACAAGAGAAATTGTGTATTTTTAGAAATCTACCAGCAATCCAATTTAATTAATAATTTTCCATTTCATTTGAAAGATTTCCATCCATTTTTCATTAATTCGTTTGAAAAATATTTGGAAACTTTTCCTTCATGGAAGATTGTCAATAGCTTAACATTTACACATAACACTAACAGTTTCTTCTAGTGCTTTGAATCTAAAATCTCATATCCACAATCTGGCCTCTCATCTCCTCTTTTGAACATTTTCCAATTATTAATAGAAATCCATCCAGATTTCTATGATCCAATTGATATTCAATTGAAAAGAAAATTTCAAGAGAAAGAGATTTTCATTAAGTTTCTAACAATAACTGTACATTCTGATTTCATATTTAATTTTCTTAGTTCAATAAGATTTCTATTTTTATTACTAACATTTGAACTGTACATACATGCAGGAATTAAAATGAGAATATGGTTACACTAGAAATATGATTATACCTAGTAATTTTCATGTATATGGTTAGAATAGGAGTAGTATTAATGTAGTTAATTTATTTTCAACAGTTCTGTAGATATAAATAAAACAAAGCAATCAACCCTTCTCGTATCATATACATTTTCAGTGAAACATTTTCTTCCTATCATAAAGTTTTAATTCTTGTTTTCCTTTTTAAAATTTCTTGCAACAATACGTCTACCCATGAATACATCTCTGCCTATTTCGAATAATGTATTGACAAAATTTTATTGAGTAAGCACCTCACACACATTTCAATATGTGTTGATATTTACCCATAGTTAATGGCTTTATCTCATTCTCATCTTTATTTTATTATTTTATGTTTCAATACACATCATATTTATTTATTAAACACATTATTGAACAATCACTATAACAATACAAATTTTTCTCAAGTTAATTCAGAATGAGCAGAGGTAATAAATTGTTGTTTCAATTCAAAAGGGAAGACTATTTTCATATTTATTTCTGGTAAATTTTACATTTCCTGAAAATGAATAAGAAAATTTTATTTAGGTTGATTGTTCACTATGATTTAGAATAAATGATGAGATGATTTTGAACTAAGTTAAAATTTTGATAAATTGAAGGAAGAATTTGAAGAATCATGAGGTAAAAACTACGGAGAATTTCCTACTAGGTATGCATTTACAAGTTCATTTTCATCTATTATTAGTTTCTTTTTTCCTTAGTTTATTTTTTATTCTTGTTCTATTTTATTTGCAGGTTTTCATTTGTTTTCAAAACTTGAAGTAAGCAGCAAACTCAGTTCAAATTTGCAACAAGTTCAAGGAAATTTTATTTCTGATTCATTAGAATTTGAGCATTCTTTAACTTTGCTTTTATTCACTTAGAAAACCCAATTGAAATTGAAAACAGTATCATAAGATTTCATTGGAAGTAGCTCTTAGCATTTTTTATAACAAATTGTTCATAAAACATTTCCGATGTATTATCTCGCTCATATGTCATATCGCATTTCGCATATCAGAGGTTTGCAGTTGAAGTATACTTTCATTATCGTGAATCACCGATCTCCGATAATCGACTTTACCAATATTGTGACGACCACATAATTCCGGACCCGATATGAAATTCAAATCAAGTTTATAAAATATTGCGTCCCTTCAATCACAATAATAGTAGGAGCATAACTTCAAAAGGCCCGATGTCTCGGATCCAATATGTTATTAAATCCCATCATAAAGTTATCAGATCCACTCTTCATCGCATATCGGTGTATCAAGTATTGTTACATCATGTGCTTAAGTTTGTCGATCATCAATTAGTCATGCCATTCATCGCATATCGACATCGCAGGAATTATATTGTATTTCATTATGTACTTAAAGTTCGTCGATCGCCGATTATCTACGTCATCCATCGCATCGCTGATATCGCAAGAATCATATTGGCATTTCCTACATGACTATTCTCCGATATTCCGAATATGCCAATCGCTTCATCTCATGGCCATACCACTATTCCAAATCTACAATGCACAATGTGCAATGTGCAAAGTACAAATGACGAGATGCGGTGGGCGATGTGTTTTTGCAACATGACTGTCCCCAATCCTAAATATAACATTTCTTCAATGATGAGATCGCTCAATTTCATTGCACATCTTCTCATTGCATGCTTTCTTATCGATAATTTTCCATTGCAATCTCTGATGTGATAGCTTCCAATGCATGCCTCTAAGACATTAATATTTAATCAATATATGGCATAGCAACAAAGGTGAAGTCTTGCAAATTAAACTTGAAGCATGGTGAAGAAACATGTGATGCGAATCATTCGATACGGCGATCTGTTATTTTAAAAGTAAGCTTGGGTAACCACTATGGTAAGAAAGCAGTTAATGACCAATTTGAAACATATTTAAATCATTTTGATTTCTCATATATTTCAGTTTTAAATATATGATTCCATAATTAAATATGGAATTCAAGACCTCCCTATTTTCATATTTAAATATTATTATCTTTGATTTGGTCTTGATTCTGAGCAATTTATAAAATCATGGAGTTTATATGAAACTTATAATATTTTGAGAAACAATCATTACTACAAATTTTCATTCTCATTTCTAATGCATTTGTTTTCCCTTGAACAGTAAGCATTCCATTTTTCATTTTATTAGCTTGATTTAGTTTAGATAAAATAAATAATGATTCTGGGTTATAGGATTTTGTTTAGTTTGACTTCTTCAAGTGTTTAATGTTAATGAAAATAAGAAGTCATCTAGTTTGGAGAAATTGATACCTTTCAGGTAAGATCAAAAGCAATTATCCAATGGTAAGATTCATGTACCCACTTTCATTAATTTCCATTTCGTTACTTTAGTTTCAGTTTTGTTTTTCTGACATATAAATCTGTTTTGTAGTTCTCCATTTGAAACTTTCAATCCTCTGCCGGATCATATTTTAAAAGTCCATACTCTTCTCCTGGCTTAATTTCAAGAAGCAGTGATAATCTTCATCGAAACACCTACACGAAGAAGTTTATGAACCTTTAGTTTGTTTCTTTAAGCATTCATTTTTTTATTATAAAATGATTAAGATGATACTCGGAAACATGAAGATTGATATGAGACAGAAAATTTTCATTGTGGATAAATTTTATCGCCATTGCTATTACAACCTAGCAAGGTATGATTTTTGTAAATCTCGACATAAGAAGAAATGTTTATGCGATTATTTTCTTTTTCTTCATATTGTTGAGACAATGATATAACCATTCTTTTTAGAGTTTGTATTTCAAAACTTGGATTTTCCTTTCACTCTTCAATTTCTTCATTTTTGTTTGTTGATTTCTTTTTTCACTTTAGCATAAGAATTATTTTCCTTTGGTTTTCAGTTTTGATTTTGGTGACTTTGCCATGATTTATATGGAAGGCCTACTTGTTACCTAACAATGGTCAGGATACATGGAGAAAAATCGTTAATAGTCACCTATTAGATTTTTCTTAAACCTCTTAGTAAAGTTTGATTTTCTTATTATAAATGTAAACATACTTAAGGAAGAGATTACTAATTTAGAGAAGTTGACAAAATATCATAAAATCTGGAGAAATTTCTTTTTCATCAAAATTGTAATCATTTTGATATTTCAATATTTCATTAAGATCTTTCAAAGTTCTCTTATCAGTCAAGAAAAGTTATTTTTAACCAAGTAAAGACACTTTACAGCAAAAAACCTTTAACTCTGAAATTGTCATTATTAACTCTTAAGGAATCAATGATTCTCCCTCTATCAAAGAGTCTTATTTTTCTAGAGTATAATCCAGAGATATATTTAAACTTAAAATATAAGAGGTCTCATCATGAGCCTGCTTACCATGATCCTAGGGGAAAAATAGGCTGACATTACCAACACTACTAAACAAACCAGGTTAAGGGCTTATGATTGCAAACAATTATAAGAAAAAGGGTCCCATCACGAGCCAGCTTGCTCAGTCTAATTATGACTAGTGAATGGTGTTGTCAACTATCTGGCTACCAAACCAGGACAATGGCTTTTATGAACAAAAAAATAATAAATAATAAATAATAAACATATATAAATGGATTTATCTCTAGGTCAATAATTCTTAAAGAGATGGGATTCTGAATCATTGATGACTAAAAGGTAACCCTGTCAAAACTATATATGTTTGCTGGCAGCAGTGGCTCTACCTGTGACAAATGAGTATACTTTAAAAAGCTAAGTTGTAAAGTGACCCTTGCTTTATCTCTACAACTAATTAAGGACTGATATGGAGTTTTGAAATATTTTAATTTATGAGGAATTTTAAGAAAATTACAGTTAGATGATTCTTGCTTTTATTCAGACTAATGAACCTAGTCAAGCATTTCAAGCATAATTTTCTCTTCTTTAATTATTTTTACGTTGATTTTAGGAAAATTTCATCAAATAAAGATAACTGGTTCTTTTCCCGTGTGTCGCCATCGTTGTGGTAAAAATACAAACCCCCCATTATTGATGTGCTCACTTCAAATAATGGGGACCCTTTCTATAAAATTTTGACTAAACACCTTTTAGCAATTTTATTTAGTTAATTATCCTATGCTTTTGGTAATTTTTCATTTTCTTTGGTTTCTTGTTCTGATTTATTTGTTAGAATCGATTTTTTATAAGTTTCCCATTGACATTTGTTTCGCCTCATTTGGTCAATTTGTTCGTGAATGACACTCCTTTGAAGTTTAATCATTTATGTCCCTGGGGTTATTAAATATTCCATTTTTGTAAATAAATTAGTTCAATAATGCATTTATTATAAATATTAACCCCTAGTTAGTTCTCACTAACATTTTTTATTTTTACTTATACAACCAAATCATGAAACATTGGGATTTCATTAATTAACTCCAATTCTCAAATTAATTACTAATCTCAAAAAACCCAAAATGTCAAAGTGGCTGTAGTTTAATTTTTATTTTTATTAAAGTGGTTGTAGTTTAAATAAAAAAATACCACTGCAAACAAATCCCACTTAATTTCATTTTATAACCTAAACAAACCCCATTAAGCTTTGACCCGAAATAAAATAAATAATAAAAAATTTACAATACGATCGTGTCCATCGCAAATTGCACTTTGTAAAATTCATAACGAATCAAGACTTCGACGGAATCCCTTCATGCGATGCGATCAGAGTTAAACCATGAATTTCATTTTAATGCCATTCTCGCATTTATTCCGGATCCGATATGAGTATTAACCTTAGCTTATTAATTTATTAGGTCCACCGATATCGCAAGATTACAATGAACCTTCTAAAAGAATGTGAGATGTAATGTTTTCATGTGATGCGATAATGCGACATTGCATATCTCATATCGCAATTTTAACAAGCTCCTCAACTTAAACATTAAAGGGTTTGCGATTGGAAAATGCAATGTGTTAAAAAAAATCAATACAAAGTTTTTTCACCCCTTATGCCTCCCATACCTCCACCTCACTCACCCTCACGTCACACTCACCTCACACTCCACTCACCATATCTCTCCATAAACTCACGTGGATGAGTTAATGGGTTTGGATTGATTTCAATGGTTTGTTTTACGGATTTTGGGTTTGGATTGATTCCAATGGTTTGTTAATTAATTTTTATATTTTTATATTATAATAATTATATTATATTATAGTATTTATTATAATTGTAATATAATTTGAATTATAATATTAATTATATTTAAATTAAACTTTTTGAAATCATTTGTATATTAATTTAATTTTGTAACTTAATTAATTTCTAATTAGATGATAATTAATTAGAATTAATTGTATATATTAGTTAGTTAATAATTAATTTAGAATTAATTATTAAATAATTAGAATTTTAATTTAGGGTTAAATTTCCAATTAAAAATTCTTAATTTTAGCCCTACAACAGAAATTCCAGAATTGTGCTAGTTTTAACTCATCAATTTTGGAGGCTCATAGATTGAATTATACTTCCCAAATGAGGCCCAAGATGGCTCATTGGAAAGATAAAATCAAGGAGAACATTTCTGAGGGGGTTTCATTAACAAATTTGATCATTTATTGGGTTGAAAATCAGGCAGAAGATCAAGCTCCGAATTTCTAAAACAAAATAAATTTTTTGAGTTATTTTTTGCATTTTCATTTGTTTTAAGCCTCTTTTAATTACAGATTCACTCATCAATAATATCCTTGGCCAATTAAGCCATCCCAAACATTAATAGAGAGCTTATATTTATTTTCAATTTTTTATTTAAATACAATTTGATTGGATTTATTTTAAATGCCATAAATGATATTTTGATTTTATTGAATGCATCTTAATTTATTTTGATTTCTTTTTGTAGAAAAACAGTAGAACATATATGGAGAAAAGATCTTAACCAATGAGAATGCTCCAACAATTAAGAGATTGGAATTTTGAGCAAATAAAAGTGATTGGGCAGATTTTCTTCAAGAAGCCTTCATCTCAAGAATTCCTTTGCAAATATTATAAATAACAGATTGTAGAATGTAATAGGGGCTGCTCTCCTCTGCAATTCTTGAATTCTAAAAGCAATTTTGTAATAGGGATTTAGACTTGTAGGTGGGGGGGAGTGGAATCTCAGATCTGGAGATTATTGAGGTTTTTCTTATACATTCTGAGTTATGTATAATAAACAAAGTTTTCACTATTGTAGCTCTCGTTTTGAAAGCAGAAGCTCAAGCATTGTAAAGGACTATTAGAGACTGGAGCTGGAGAAAGGGATTCAATAAATCGGTATTTTGAATACTATTATTTTAAATGCTGATTTTATTTTATAATAATAAGAATGGTGCCAATTTCCCCCGATCGGGGTGGAAGAGGCGGCAATGTGTGGGAACATAATGAAGGTAGGAAGGTGGAAATGTAGGCCACCAAGAAACAACATAATTACACAGGATATCAGAACGACTTGCAGGCTAAGTAGAATCCCAAGGAGTAGAGGCGACAAAGTAATGAAGGAGGAAAGTGGAAAGAATGGCTATGATCAAACGATGGAGGAAGGTGGTAAGATTGGCAGTGATCAAGTGATGGGATGTCAGGTAGCTCGAACAGGATTAATAAGGGTAAGAGAAAGCAGAGCTGAAGACTGCATGCGGCAAAGAAAGGAGATGAAGAGAGTGAGAGGCTGGGTGGCTCATTCTGTAACTTGTCATGGAAAGAGTTATGAAGGCATGAAACTGTCCACTACTTTCTCTGAGATCTCAGGCAAGATTAAGGAAATGGAAAGAGGTTTGACAATTGTAGAAGGTCGACGAACGGATAGGGAACGAAAGCTCATCTATTTTAATATCAGTGAGAAGATAGAGTGCGGGAAAATGGGAAACACTGGGGTCGAATTGAGCAAGGCACAAAACTGGACAGGTCAGGATAAGACCATGCAAGGTGCGCGGATGGATACCAATCAGGGGTAGTCGGAGACAGAAGAGCAGACGGTTTGGGAGGAAGAGAAGACCCCCGAGCAGATTCACCAAGTCCATTCGAGGAAAGGAGGAGTGGGGAAGGTCATAAATCCTGAGAGAAAATAACAAGGGGAGGGAACGAACCTGGAAAAGAAAACAAAGGGGCCTGAAAGTGAGGAACTAACAAGGTACACATCCTTCGACGTAGGGCAGGGAAGCAAGGCAGCTACCACAAACAAACTCAACTTGTTCAGGTCGTGGAAGAGGGCATGGGAGCAGAGGAAGACGTCGTCAAACTGGAAGACAGGAAGAGGGACCCCCATCTCCAATTTGCTAGAGACATGGCAAGAAAACCATGAGGCATATGGTGCAGGAGGC